>JAJJMC010014301.1:11591389-11805938 GCA_023531435.1 Papaver californicum | reverse complement strand
ATTTGCAAAGATCGTGGCTAAAATATTTACAACGCTTATAAGACGGAAAAGCATTGCTCTAAATCCCTAAAAAGGACAAGCTTTATGGAAAAGCTAAGACGGACAAGCCTTGTGTTTTAGCTAAGCCGGAAAAACCTTGTGTTTTAGCTAAGACGGACAATCCTTGTTCTAAGCACGACAATCTTAATAGTCTAAGCAAGACAAACTTTGTCTCACCTAAGACGGACAAGGTAAGGGGGCATCACCCCCTTGGAATTGGACGGACAAGAGAATTCTTGTGAAATTTTGTCGTCAGAAAATTTTGATTTAGGGTTTTCACTGAAAACGCTATAAAATGTTCATACAAAGTACGTTTTGATGATCAACCCTAAATTTTTGGTGCCCAGAAGACCAGCTACCTCTATCCTTGGAAGTATTTGAGTTTGAAGTTCGTTCAGGGCCTCAAAAAGACGAAACTGACAAAAGTCAGGAAGAATTCAAGAATTTTTTCAGCTGCGACTTAGTTGAATGTTTTGATCATATCTCTTAGCTCGTTTGTCTGATTGATGTGATTTTTTAGTATGTTGTAGAGGACATCCATACAAAGAGTTTGTGTGACGGACCAGAAAATTCCTCCTTCCAGCGTTATACGCTGGGCAGGCCAGAAATCCCCAATACGCCACTCCGATGGGACATACCTCGTGGCTTACCATTCAAATGCGTAAAGATTTTCTATTCCAAGCATACTTTGCAAGCATGATTCTCGAAACGTAGTTTCCATACGTAGCTTCACACTGTTCCAACTTACCCTTGTTCTGCAAAGGGTGCAAGACCATAAATGCCAATGATGATGCCTTCAACATGCATCAAACAATTACGAGCATTGTCCAGGCCTAAGTCATGCCTTGGTACATGTACCGACCTCAATTCTGTTTCAACTATGCGCTGGGTACATGCACCGAACTTGCTCTTTCTAATGATGCAACAACCAGGCATATGCCATCCATATCGTATAGCTTGATAAGAAGTATGAACATCCATCAAATGGATTGCAACTACCTCATCAAGTGCGGCAACAATCATCTCTTGCTTCGCACTGCCAAGCCAGATGATATGAGTTACCAAAATATCCCGATCATCTCCAAATTAGATGATATGAGCGACAAGATGCTGAACCATAAATACATTGCATTGCGGCTGCCTACGTACCCAACCTGTACTATAAAGGGATCAAACATGATCGTAGTTCATCCAAAGGGTCAATTCGAATGGTTCAAGCAACTTAAGCCTACTAAGGAAAATCCAACATCGATGTCAATGGATAATTATTTCAAAAGTATTTGCGTAGGCATATACAATCTGCATTCAACAATTTCCAACTTATGTGGCAAGGACAAAGGCCAAGCAAAGCCTAGTCCGTATAGGCCAAGGAAGTTTCACAAGGTATAGACTAGATTGTGCATACTAATGTCACTTAGTATGAAAAAATGTATTCTCAAGTAAGCAACGCAGATGAATGATGTTTTCGCATCATTCAAGCTCCATCGGCTAAGCATCAAAGCTAAACATAGCTATCTTGGTTAAGCACGGTTAAACATGTCTAACATGGCTAAGCATTCCTAATCTAAATATGTCTTTCCCTTTATAATGGATAAGCATTGATAACCCAAATTCAGTTTCTCGTTAGCATCGCTAGACAATTTCACTTTCTCGTTAACGTTGCTAAGGAAATTTCGCTTTCTCGTTAGCATAGCTAGGCAAAACCGCTTTCTCGTTAGCATAGCTAAGGAAAATCCGCTTTCTTGTTAGCACCGCTAGGCAAATTCGCTTTCTAGATAACACTAGTATGTAACCCATACTACACACTGGGGATGATGGGAACAACTAATTAGGCGTGGCGGTGCTTCGCCCCGCACCCCAGGTTAAATGCATAAGATTTTTTTTGTAATAATCTTTGATTAGTTTGACTTTTGAAAGGTATAAGAAACTCTAATACCCTATAGGTATCTAATGATTCGAAGAAAGAAGTTGATTCCCTAAATTTTCGATTTAAAATAATTAAATTTATATATACAACTACTATTTCTTTCATATCTGAATATCTCACTGAGTTATATATAAGAGTTATGATATGACATGTAATTTCATTATATTTTTGACTTGATAAGTTCATTAACACGATAGCCGTTAACTAATTAAGTTTGAACTCTACTTTATAATTCATATGTGCATTTCAGTAATCTATTTTAGTCTCATTATATAGTTTAATAGGCCTGAGTAATTCATTATGCTTTTGTACTTCTATACAGTTTAAGCCACCATTGACTACTGTAGTTTAGACCTTATCTAAGATGGACATTTGTACTTCAGAAAGAATGTCATGGTAGATTTGTTAATTATAATATTTGTATCCATGTTAAATGTTTGAATAACTAATTACCCGTGGTTCAATTTAGTTTAAAATTGCCACGATTGGTTTTTGGTTTAAAAAAATTTCACATTATAGTGTCGGAGAATAATAATATGTTTTAAAAGCTGTGTGTCCAAAAGTAAATAACTATATTATCTATAATCTCTATTAATAAGTAAACACTTCATTTCCTTCCTCATCTATCTCGACCAATGGTGGCATGTCAGGATCCCTCTATATAGTCTCTTAAACTTCATCATAATGTTCATCCAGTTCGATCAATATTAGCATGTCATCGTCGCTTTCTTTAGTCTCGTGCTTTCTTTTGTTTACCAGGTCTTTTTTAGTAGGTGTCTGGATTTTTTCTCTATCAAGAATAAATACTTCATCGATTATTTGGTTTTTGTAGAGACCTCTTCCTGGCGATTTGCATGGATATACTGATTGTTCTACATCAGAACATCTTCAAAAAATTCTTGATTAGTGTGATTATTTTTAATGACTAATTTTTTTTGATACCCTTTAGTAATCCAACTATGGTATATGCATAATTTAAAAAGCTTTAGATATCGCGAAAGTATGAATGATATTTTAAGTTGCCTATCAAAGAATTTAAAAATGCTTAAACCATAATGGAATCCCAATTATGGATGTATATGCCTACTCCGTACACCTTTTGACAATGACAACTAAAAGCATTAAAAATTTGACACCCTTTGATAATCCCAATTTTATATATTGCTATATTCAAAATTTTGTTCAAACTGTAATCAAGATGGAAAAGATTTTCAAACGTTGCTAGATGATTAATCACTTGCAGATTCATTAAGAAGTCACTCATACCGAACTACTAAGGCATGAAAATTACGGAACATATAATTTATTGTAAATTGTATGGGTCTGATCCAAATTGACGTGAGAAACAAAAAACACGCTTAAATACTACCCAGAGTGTACATGTTTTTACCTTAAGTGCCTGCACACTAAAACGGAGCTTTGCCTCATACCCATCCCAAGGGAAGGTTCCAATTAGCAAATGCAAAATTGTCATCCAATAAATTAACAATTACAATGAAACCTATGTAATTAAAAATTTCCACGAATTATTTTTTAGTTATATAAAGTTTGACACTAATTAGTCGTAGAATAATAATATGTTTCAAAAGTAATGAGTTCAAGATAAATACTTCCTTTAGTTATAATCTCTATTCAAAAGTTAACACTTTGTTGCCGTCTTTATCCATCCCGACTAACGGTGGCATGGCAGGATCCCTTTCTATAGTCCCCATCCACTTCGCTATCATATTCATCCAGCACGATCAACGGTGGAATATCACCGTTGCTCTTTATATTCCCTTACTTTCTCTTGTTTTCCAGGCCTTTCTTGGATGGTGCTACGCATGGGATTTTGTAGGAATTGTCGATTTGGTTAGGTGGGGCTTCACCCTGAATACGTTGTCCATATGTATTAGAACTTTTTTTAAAAAACCCCCGATTAGTTCGTTTATTTTTAATGGATAGGAAAGTTTGATACCCTTTAGTAATTAAATTATGTTATATGCATAGTTTTAAAATATTTGCACATGGTGAAAGTATGAATGGAATTTTAAGTTACCCACAACGAATTTTGTGTTAGAAATTCTTAAACCATAATGGAATATCAATTCTATATGTGTCTACTCTGTACACCCTTGACGATGGCAACTAAAAGCATTATCCAAATCATGTTCATTTATCAAATCACCATCTTATTCACCACTTTTCATACCGAACCATCAAGGAATGAGAATTACAAAGGACCTAATTTCTTGTAAATTGTTTGGGTTTGGTCTCACTCAACTTGAAAATAAAAAGAAAGCTTAAATTAGAAATTCAATGGATTAATAATTACAATAAAATCCATTTAATTTAAGATTTACACAACTTTGTTTTTTGTTTTATAAAGTTTGGCATTAAAGTGTCGAGAAAAATAAAATGTTTCAAAAGTAGTGAGTTCAACATAAACCTTCATTCTATCTATAATCTATATTCATATCTAAACATTTCATTGTCTTCTTTATTTGTCTCGACCAACGGTATATGGCATGTCATTGTCACTCTCTATACTCTCCTACTTTCTCTTATTTAATTACCATGTCTCTCTTAGATGGTGTTTGGAGTTTTTCTTTGCATAGAATAGATACTGAATCTATACTTTGGTTTTTAAGGAGACTTTCTCTTGGTGATCTGCAAGGATTTATTGATTGTTCAATTATGGACCATTCGTCTTACATATATAACTTTTCTCACAATTACAACAATATTATGGATTGATGTTCCACCATTCTTATTATGGAACTCAAGTTCCTTTGTTGTGATGAGGGTCAATGTTATTTGTCATCTAAACACGTATTTCTGAATACGACGACAAAAGATTTCCCAAGTATGAAGATTTGGTTTATAATCTCCTCATCTGTAAAATTTAGAGTTTCTATTTCATGTGATGACCAATGAATAACAGTGAAGGACAAATAAAAAAGAGCATAAAAAATATGAAACCTTATATTATCAGAAATTAAAATGAGTAGAATAACTCAATGCATGAAATAAGTACTCATATTGCATACAATGGAAAGAACATGTCTTTCAGATGGGTTGAATCTCTGCTTAAAAATAAAATGGAACTTCGACAGCACGCCCCTATAGAAATTGAATCATTATAATGAGTTCTGCAGCATGCCCCAACTGATATATCATCACCAATAAAACAGACATATAAATAAGACAATAATCGAATTACTTTATTAAGACCACGGAGTAATCTTCTCCCTAACCCACATCCTTCTTACGTGTCGTGACCAAAGAAAGGTAAAAAGGATTAAAAAAGGCACAATGAACCTGACATTGATTGCACCGACCATCTTCATTCTAGGTTCTATCAAGTTGTTTTGGCATTCCGTTGGCAAGCTAAAACCGACCTTGCTCACTCAATTTCTTAAAATAGATTCAGTGGTCGAATGGCTCTTGCAATCACCCAGTAACTTATAAAACATTTCTCTTGTCAACCATATAAATCTTCTTTGTTAGAAGTGAAGACGGTTTGCATAAGGTAGTGAGTGACTGAAATGGAATTGGCATGAAGTTCATGAATAATCCAATACCTGCAAGAGAAGTACATTGAACATAACAATTTATTAATAACTCAAAACTACATAAGATTAGAAACACTCATTCACAAAACTATCGAAAGTCGATAAAATAAAAAAATAACAGATGAGAGAGAGTTACCCCATACCATGACCATCCTCGTTGATTCTATTCAGCTTTTAATGGCACTCATGAGCAACATCATTAAACCGACCCTGACCTAAACTATCAGAAACATACAACGCACGTTAACTTTTGTCATAAATTCAAAAATAAGGCAAACTAAGTCACTCCCTTGACTCGACTTTCTTCAACTGATATAAGCTCCCCATAGATGCATACAAACTATATATATATAAATCCATCTACATTGAACGACAATACACACACCTATATATATATACCTGCACCGGAGCTGACATGTACCGTTTTCTCTTGTTTCTCCTCTGCAATTCACACCCGTATGTTGCAAACGATTTATTCTTTATCCTTCCAGAGTTACCGACTCTAATGGCTTAGCTTGTTTAGTTGATTTACTTGAGGATTTTTCTCCTACATTTATTCCAGTATCAACAAAAATAAAGCATGAACTGCAAAAAGTAAATTTTTTATCAATGATATCAAAAATACCAAAGCATGAACTACTAATTTTACCTGCACTTTTGGTAAGAAGTCCCCCAGGTTAAAATTGATTTCTTCCATCCATCGTTACGTCAAATAAACATCCCACACTCAGAGAAAACGAAGTATTTCCCAGTACTAAAAAATGGATCTATTAATAAAATTATTATATACAAAAACCATATAAATTTTTTTCTAAATGAACTATTATCTAATTTACAAAGTTTTCCCATCTCCCTAACACATTTTAACTGAAACATAGTTGTTTGAGACAATAAAATGATGTTATAATCTAGTAAGTATTTGCAACTAATATTTTTAGCAAATGAGAATATATTTTTACCTATATACTCAATTCTTGGGAGAAAATATTTTTGATATATATTTTGTCTTATCACCAACAATTGAACCTGTACCACCTGTATACTGAAGCACTTTCATATCGAGTAGCATTGCGAAGTGAAACACATTTCCTCAGTGAGTAAAAAATTATCCAAAAGACCAACATTATTATCTTGTAAAGCTTAAATTTAAAAATTATCTAAAAGACCAAAATTATCTAAAAGACCAACATTATGAGAAATTTCTATAACTTCATATCAAAGTTCATTAAGACCTTTTAACAAATACTTTTTGGATCATATTCCTAATATTACTATCAGCATCATGGATTTCACAGTAAAACCAAGTTATAGGTAAAGCAACACAAACCCCTTTCCTATTTTGATAGAAACATGCTTTATCTAAAAGAATCATTGAGTAAAGATACCCTTACCTATTTTATATTTTCTTCAGCATAAAATGGTTGATCACCTAGCTATTCTTCAATCCAAAGAAACTGGAAGAATAATGAAATCATTAGTACAATAATAAGATTCATTTTATGAGTTCGTTTTTACTAGGTAAAAAAGGAGGTGCTGAAACACAAAGAAACACAAAAAATGATTATATGCAAAATCAAAGCACAAAGAAATAAATAAAAAATCAATAGAAAAAATCTAAAAAAACAAAGAAGAATACGTAGAAGAAAAAGAGGCAATGGAGGAGAAAAAAAGCATCAGAGAACAGAGACCACCTACCTTTTTTTTAAGCAACCACCTACCTATATGGACCAAGATCACACAACCTGCAACAAAAGATCGTTTGTTAAATCAATTAAACAAAAAAAAATCTTAAAAACAAACTGTAGAAACGAGAAAAAAATAAAAAGAATATACATGACTCAAGAAATAGTGTTATGAGAAGAAGTGGAAATATTATGGCCAGGTTTTCTCCGCAGCTTATATACCGAGGCAGCAAAGCCAAGCCTTCTGATTGATATATTTTCGCCTTTCTTCATGTTAAGAAACAATTGTAAGACTTTGATTAACAATACTTGCAACACAAAAATTAGTTTACTTTACTAGACATGCACAAATACAACAAATCTTTCACCAAAGTTAAGAAGTATCGGAATTTTATATAAATACTTAAAATAAAACAAAACTTCAAGTACATAGATGTGCAAATACTCGCAGAGATCAAGATTATATGACTGCTTGTAACATGTATCAATTTATTACCATATTTTTGTGTAAAAGATAATGAACAACTTCCTCACTTTTAAAATATATTTTCTTTTATTTGGTTACTTGAATTCCAAAATATTCAATAGTCTTAATATTGACAGTATTAAAGGAATATTCCTTAAATAGCATGCCTAAATTGTTAGTTTTTTTAATATATGACACGATATTCTGGCATTTCTAAAATGGCTAAATATTTAAGTAGCAGTCCAGTAAACAAAATGGTTATATAGTCCGTAACGGCACGAACATTGATTAGGTATGAATGTTAATTCTCACAAATATCAACAAGGGGAAATATCTATAAGGTGTATATATCAAATGGTTGCCATAGGTGCACTGTACCTTCAAATGATGATATATTTTTCAGTTCTTGATGTTATCACTATATGAGAATTATTGTCGTAATTAAAACAACCACCGCCAAATATTCAAAAGTTAAATTGAACAAATATAAATTAAAGAGACAGTATGTGTAGGATTTTACATTAAAAGGAAACACAAACAAAGTGATGATTTGGAATCGATGACTTAGACATCACTAAGGATGTGTGTGATAATACGAAAAAGAAACAATTCCATAAAAAGTGTATTCCATGGAATCAATATCCTGGAGGAGGCTAGGAAAGACTTTCTATAGAATTAAGTTTAAAACATACTTTAGACCATGATTTTTTATAAATGGGCCCACGATTACATGAAAATAAATTTGTAATCAAACGACAAAAAAAAGTTATTTCCATGGAAAGATGGATGATTCCGTGGAATTAAATCCTATTAAACACAACCTAAGGTTCCAAAATCCATTTTGTGGGTTGAGATTTTTTTCATAGATAAGGGAATGGTTGCATTGTTTTTTTCAAAGGGATGATATAGAATCGTCTTTATAATGTTGTTTCTTCTCTTTCAGTAAATATGAGAATGCCTCTGTTGTTAAAGTCCTGATAATGGTGAACACTATGTTGTGAATATGAGCCACAATGTTAGTTCCATGTACCCTAGCAAGGACTGCATAGAGAAAAATTGTGTGTTCCCCAGCCATTGAACCAGGATATTTTGTTTCCAAAACCTGGGCAAGAAACAAAGGAATCTCCTTTGAATTAAGGTCTTTTACATAGGATTTTAGTGCTTTCATTGCTGATTTCCTGCTATCAGCATGTTTATCCAAATTTGGTAGCTTCCTTCACATTACTGGACTCAAATATCTACCCATTGATAAATCTAACAAAAACTAACAAACAAATTTAATAAATATACATTGTTTAAGTAAAATTAAAAAGAACATACATGAAAAAATGAGTAATTTTACTAAGAACCAAGAAAAGGGTTTTTTAGAAAGAAAAAATGTCGTCAAATTTTGGTTCATTTTAAGGGTTTTTTCATCTGGGTTCACTTTAACGATGAATCAAACAAAGTATTAAAGGGTTTCGGCAAAACCTCACTAAATATTTCAACTTCAAGAACATATATTTTCTTCTTCTTTTTTCGGATATAATAAGAAAGGTTTACCGAATGGGTAAAAGTAGTACCAGTTTTCTTTCTTGCATGTATTCTAGTAATCGTTGATATAAAAAAACCAAAAAAAAAATTAGAAGAAGAGATTAAACAGAGCGTACCTGATTTGATTGAGAGAATCAAATCTTATCTTTGGTACTTCAAAGGTTTTACTTCAAAGTGTAGTGAGTTCACACAACAGAACATGATGAAGAACTACAGAGAGAATATAAAATCCAAACAAAATACAACGTAAGCAAACACACCGAATCAAGTATAAATTAATTTTTCACAAATTTCGATTATCAGTTATTGTGTTAAAACATACCTCAGAAGAAGACCAAATAAAAGTAAGTCATAGTTTTAAACCCATGGATAGCTTATTATCAGGAATCAAATCTCGTAGCCAAGCCGGCCACCAACATATACTCTAATACCTCCTACTCACATGGAGAAACCAACATCATACACTCCTAAACCTCCTACTCCTGTAGCCAAGCCACCAACATATACTCATGTACCTCTTACCTCAATGGAGAAACCACCATAGTATACTCCTGTACTTCCGATTCCTGTTAAGCCACCATACACTCATACAATATTAGGTTTTGCTAACGACAACAACCTATAACAGAATCAACAATGAAACCGCACCAAGATAAAAGAAAATTACATGATTAACACCTAGTGCGTCTGAAATTCGAAATATACAACCCTTTTAATAACTCATAAGAAGAAAACCTTCCCGTTTATATCAGATCAAAATTCACAATAGCTGAAATTTAACCGGTACCAGCATATCGACTTAAACCTAGAAAGAATCATGAAAGATGTAAACATTTTAAAATGTACATTGTAATTTGACCAAAAAATATATTTTCAAGTGCTTATAACGATCTAAAATCCAATTCAACCTCCCATTGTTCCTCCAATTTCAAGTACCTTATAGTTTACTGTTAAAACAATATTTAGGCCACGTGTCTCATTAAAAAAAAAACTAATGAGAACACTAAATATATATCATTAAACAAAGAAAAATGCAAAGTTTGATACAACTCATTGGAGCTTTGGCTGCTTTCTAAGTCATAACAGCATCCTCAAAACAAAATAGTCATAACAAAGAGATAACTCAAAATAAATTGGCAAGCATTCAAAGTCATAAATCATTTCAAACCTAGAAAAAGTGCGTTCATGTCAGCAAACAACCTAATATTGGAGTGGTTTTCCTTTCTATCATTAAAACTACTAACTAACTCAAACTAATGAAGAATTATAGAGATGTAAGACCTAATGTCGCTGAAATTATATCAAATCAGGATGGTCGATCCGTAACATGATCAGGTCCAAAGTTCGTTTGAACTGTTGCCTTAAAGTTCTTTCAGAATTGTTCGATTGTGTGTCCAACCTTTTGTATCAACAACCCATGTTCAATCTGTCTAAAAATTTCATTTACGACATTTTTTAAACCCTAACAAACTCTAATCAAAGAGTCATCCTAGTCGTAAAAGTTCAAAATCGTCAACTGAAAATTGCAAAGCGCCAAAAAAGTGTAGCAGTAGAATCATCGCAAAAGTTCAAAGAAAACACAACAACACAAAAAAGATGTTGGCTGAAAGTTCAAGAAGAAAGTGTTGCAAAATAGTCTGAATAAATAGCGTGGCAAAAACTTTTGAATAAAACAATTAAAAATTAAAAATTGGTCGTCGGGAATTTCCAGCAGTAAAATCCGGCAAACATTTAAGCCAAGCCACCGAGCCGAGCCGGACCACTGATCCATAAGACAAGCAAAGACGATGGATGTTTCCACACATCTTTATCATACCTATGGATGTTACCGCCCAAGCCGAGTCACAAGCCAGGCCGCTGGATGCTTCCACCCCATTCTATCGTCCCTTCGGATGTTTCCGCCCTACTGCTTTAGCTTGTTTTTGTCTTCAATTTTGTTTATTTGATATCTTATTCGTTTCACATTTGAATTGAATGATTTTTGGCTCGTTGTGATCATATTTCAATCTCCTACACTATGGAGTTTGTTATTGGATGCATGTTCGATCCTCAACATGATCGTGTTAAAAGTTTGTTTTAAGCTTTCATAGCAAAGTTCGTGATACTTGTTTTGTTGACTTTCTATCCAGAACATGATCGAGTTCAAAGTTTGTTTTAAGCTTTCATAGCAAAGTTCGTGATACCTGTTGTGTTGACTTTATGTCCACGACATGATCGAGTTCAAAGTTCGTTTTAAGCTTTCGTAGCAAAGTTCGTGATACTTCTTGTGTTGACTTTCTAGCCACAACATGATCGAGTTCAAAGTGCGTTAGTGTTGTTTTCTGAGAGTTCTCCATCAACTTCATCAATTTTAAATTTCGTTGAAAATCTTAATCGCCATATCAGCAAATCGCAATAATGCTTCGCATAAGGTATGTACGTTATTTTACATCATTTCGCACTATCATGCATATTTTTATCATATGAGATGTTTTAGTGTGGCAGCGATTTCGCATGCCAATACATGTGAGATGCACAAATCTCAATTCTGCGCGCACCTGGAATAGTAAGACAGGCCCCCTACGCGAATTCTAGATAGCAAAAAACCTTCACTTAATTACATTCTCGAGCAAGATGCAAAGGAAGTGTACCCTTGTGCGAGCATTAAGCAGCATGACACTAATTGTATACTGGGGGCGAGTTGCATAATCACTTCAATCACGATAACTATCGCTTGGGCGCGAGATATGTGATACCTCATTATTAAAATTATTTCTTTTGGGGCGAGCTGAGTAACACTCCACAGCTTGGGGGCTTACGCATCACCTAAATACTATGTGGAATTCTGCTGACCGGGTAACCCAAACTTCTTAATCCTACAACGAGTTCCAGGATTAAGAGGAGACGAGTGTACACCCAAATATTTTGACACAAATATCGACAAACTTTGACGTTAAAAGCATCACCTGCAACTACTGCAGTCCAGTTTCGCAACTACTGCTCCAGTCCAGTTCTTTGCAACTGCTGTAGTCCAGTTTTACATCAACTGCTATAGTTGTAGTCCAGTTTTGCACAACTACCACAGTCCAGTTCGTTCAACTTCTGCATTTAGGATTCACATCAACTATTTTAGTCCAGTTCCCAGCAACTGTTGCAGTTCCTTTTCGCAGCAACCTCGTATCAACTACTGCATTGTAGTTCCACGCAACTGCCGCAGTCCAGTTTCACAACTACAACTGCAGTCTAGTTTTGCAGCTACTGTTGCAGTCTAGTTCCACGTAACTGCTACAGTCCAGTTCCCTGTAACTACTGCAGTCCAGTTCCCCACAACTGTTGAAGTCCAGTTTCGCATCCACAACTGCAGTCCAGTTTCACATCAACTGTTGTAGTCAAGCTTCGCAGCTACAACTGCAATCCAGTTTCGCACCAACTAATGCAATCCAGTTTCGCCGTATTCTGTTCCACTGAAAACAACTAATATACGAGTTCGATAGAAAAGCTTGTTAACCACGGCTGGGGGGTATCACTTATTACCTGACCACAACAACTTCGCTTAGGGAAGAGATACGTGACACCTCAGATTACGCAACACGACTAGATATTGTAGATAACGATTTCTCAGAAGCTTCAATGTTTAGCCTTGCTTCAACACAACCTCCTAAAGCCTCACCTAGCACTGATAAGTGCATAATTTACATGATCTTAGTGTCAAATTAAATCCATACTAATATTTTATTATAATTCTTACAAATAATTAATATTACTTTTGTTTCTGTTAGGTGAATCATCCCAATAATAGTGAAAATGGCTACAAAAGAGCTAATATGTGAAGTACTCCAAGTATCCAAGTGTCTAGAGCCAAGAGAAGTGGAAGAAATGCGATAAAAAATGAGCAAAGAACGTCAGAAAACATAAAAATAACTACCAAGTAAATAATTGAACATTCAAATCCAGGAGTTCTTCTCACAATATTGTATATAATTGAAAGACGAAGCCAACACAAAGAGAATGAGGTCATTCCGAGTTCGTATGAAGAAGTTATGAGCAAATCGGTGAAACAAACTTGGATTTGGTTTCTGTTGGGCCTTATTGGGCCTGAGCGGGAAGAGAAAGAAGGGAAGCGTTTTGGGCTTTCCTTTAACGTGAAAATTAGGGTTTTTGTTAGTTTTTGAGCAGGTCAAAGTTTCCTAGTTAGATAAGGATCAAAAGGAGCTGGAAGATTTTAATGAGATTATGTTTTCTAGTTAGATAAACATCAAGAGAAGGTTACCAAAGCCTATATAAAAGGGAGCCTAGATGCAACTTTCACACATAATTTTCTTTACAACACAAGGAGGTAAGAGGAGAGGCTAGCACAAGAGGTTAGGGTTCCCCTCACAAGGGAAAACCGTTGTGATTTATTGTTTTCTATTATTCTTAATTCTTTGTACCATGAGTAACTAATTTCTTCTTTGATTAGGGATGATCTCAACATCTTGAACAATGAAATCTTAATTTCTTAAATCAAGTTTATTTTAAGTTTTCTTTTTATTGTTGATTATCTCTATTATTTTTATTGTCTAAGAATATTGACAGGTTATTTAAAGTGATCAATTAAATCAACCTGTTAATATTTATTCTACTAGTTTTGAGTCGTGTGATACGTGTAATTGTCACTCAACTCTTTACACAAGTAGTACATCGCAAGAACTGACATAGGGATTCTGTTAAGCAATTGTGTATAGAGATAACACTAGTAAGCGGGCCGAGCCTATGCATTTGATGTTAGGATCAACCTAATTTATAAAGTGTAAAGCGTTCACTAATTTACACCATGAGAGCTTATTCTTGGTGGGTTAGTTGGATGGAATCTGGTAGTCGAGCACTTCCGTATCCAGTGAAAAATAAGGAATTCCTGGGATAGCGGAGCTTATTGTTATTCTACAGTTGGTAATAATATAATTTCAACAAGAAATAAATATGTATGATTAAGTTTTGGTTCTGTGACAACGAAGGATTCCTTAGTCATCTTTCTTCTTATTTGTTTGAAATAAATAAAATTTTATTATTTTATTTACTTCTTTCAAAATTTAAAACCCCTATATTTGGTTAATTTTGACATCTAAAAATTCACTGCTCTTCGTGGGAACAAACTCCTTGCCATTATATTACTAGTTAATTTTGTGAAAAGAAGTAAATTAATTTGTTGTGTAAACAACGCGCATCAAGCACGTGAGCACCTAAGTTTTACCACAAAGCAAGCACAAAGTCTCGTCTCAATCGCGAGCCCAACAACCATTGTTGGTTTAAAATCTCATATTCAACAGAAGCAACATGCCAACCTGTCCTAGCAGCAATCGCTACAGCTTTGTTATGATGCAAGCAAAAAGCCTTGCCACCACTGCAAGCATATTTGTTCCACTGAAGCCCAATACTTAGCACAAAGTCTCGCTTAACACATATGTCGTCCCATTATGCCAGGCCCAGTTCGTCAGCCCATACTGCCAGACCCAGTTTGTCGGCCAATTCATTCAGGCCCGGTTCGTCGGCTCGATCTACAAACCCGCTTCATCCGGCCCGGTCTTCAGACTACCATCCAGATTGACCGACGACCACCACCTACGGATGACAGACATCGATATTTACTCACAGCCACGACGAAGGCCAAGATCGGCGGCCATGACCAGCGGACAGACATCCGGCCACGGTCGGCGGCAACTGCCAACCAGTCCTCTAACCATATATCCAACCATCCAGTCTACCAACCATGCTACCAATGTTCCAGCCATGTTTCCAGCTATGTAGCCTGCCATGCGTCATCCATCTAGTCTACCTACCATCCAACCATCCATCCAAATGCCAGCCCAGTGTGCCATTCCGTTTGTAAGAAGGTTCTAGAAAGTTCTAAATTGCTTGCTGACCAAGTCACTACGAGAAAAGTTCTGGAACATTCCAGACGTCTTGCTGGCCAAATTACCACCGATAGAGTTTATCTCGAAATTATGGTTTATCATAGAAACTCAACTGTATAAATACAAGGGACTTAAACCCTAAAAAATACAGGGAAGAAAGGGCAAAAAAAACCATAAACATCATATCTCTCTAAGCCAAGAGAAGCACCATTGTAATGCTTATATCAATAAACATCTCTTCCTAACGGGATTCATCCGTGAATGTAGGCATAAATCGTCGAACCACGTTAAACTCTTGTCTTCTCTATTTATCTTTAATTCTTGTTCTAACCATATATCATCATCATCAAATCAATCATGTTATGTGCCGAAAGTAATTTTCGGTACAAACATATGGTTAGAAGGCTGCTGGATAAGCAAAGACTTGCACGGACAAGCATTTTGGAGCCAGGGAAGACATGTTTTGGTTGGGAAGTAGGACGGACAATCTAGGTCTTGATCTAGGGCGGACAAGCTTTTGTTCTTGGATGGAAAAGTTGTGCTTGGATGGTACGACGGACAAGCCTTAGTTTGGACGGACAAGTACTTGCTAGGAGTTGGACGAACAAGCCTTGGTCGGACGGAAAAGTACTTGTTGATGGCTGGACGGACAAGCCATGTCTTGGACTAGGGAAGACAAGTAAGGTTTTTGCAGGAAGGACAAGCTAGATCTTGGACATACAAGCAATGTCTTTGAAGGATAATCTAGAGCTTGGATAGACAAGCAATGTCTTTGAAGGATAAGCTAGAGCTTGGATAGACAAGCAATGTCTTGGACGGACAAGCAAAAGACTTGGACGGACAAGCATTGGCTTATCTTGTGTACGAAGGAGTAATCCTTATGCTGCTTGGATTCAACTTTGTTTTCCATAAAATAAAACCTTACTCCCACTTTTAAACCATCTGGGAAAGCTCCTCCTCTTCTTTAAACCCTATTTTTTATTTTTTAAGCCTTGTTAATTCTCTTTGTTTGCATGAGAACATCAACTCCACTATCATCCATTACAATCACGTAAGCTAGATTTTTTTACTGAGTTTTGATTTTTACGTGAGTAACAGTTCACGCGAATAACTTTTTTTTACGTGAGCAACAGTTCATGTGAAAAGGGGTGTAAACTGCATCTTACGTTCTCTCATTCGCTAGCATCTTCCTATGCTGTTGAGAGGATGACCTCGACTCAATTACTTGTACCTGCTTCATCTATGGAGTTAATGTTGTAAAGAGATGCCGGTAGCAGCAGGTGGAAGATAGAGTCAGAAGAAGCTGGTGATGGACCATGATAGTTTTCATGTGGTAGACTGGAGCACATAAGATTGTAAATTTTTTTTTTGTGTGAGAAAATGTTGTTGAAACTTTCATTTCCTTATTACTCTTCTTGTGCAGCAACAGTAGTACTTTGTAGCTTTGACAGTTATCGGATGTCAGACCAAGATGATTATACAATAAAGGCATGCTTAGCTGACCAAGTTGGTTGGACACAGAAAGTTGGCGATGGTAACATGGCTGGAGCGACTTTGCTTGTTGATCATTTTTCAGGCCGAAGATGGTTGTGCCTACCTTGTTACCAGTGGTAAATGGAACCTCAATTGCAGTATAATGTTTCTTTGTTAGTAGATTAATATCATCAACAGCTGATGATGAACGAATAAGTGGATTTGTCAGTGTTGTAGGATGATCATATGAGGTGGTGGCTTTGATGACAGCAGTGGCATGTTTGAATCCTTTTGACTGGCCAAGTTGATCGGAAATAGGAAACATGTGTGGCCGACAACAATAGCCTAATCAACTTGGAAATTTATATGTTGTTGAACTTAACGATCCAGTTGATTCTGATTAAAATTGATGGATGTGTTGAGTCTTCAGAAAGTGAATGAAGTTTATTCGAACTTTCCATCAATGATCTAGTTCTTTGAATAACCAGTCTTTCTGAGACAGTGAATTTTCTGATGTGTTGGGGAAGAGAAGCCTTGTTCCAATGATCAGTGCCCAAGTGTAGTTCACTTTGAATCCACCACTAGAATAGACATAATATAATTTGATGGAGTTATCATGTCTTTAGAAATTTTTCCTCTTGTATAGTACAAGGGAGATATCGCAGTTTTCCTGTATTGTTTGTTGTTGTTGATGCGCTGTTCTAGATGGTGGGTTTTTGAAAAGGATAAAACAGTAAATCACCTCCCGATACTCTGGTATGAAAAATACCAGACTTTTAAAATTCGGTAGAAGAATTCTCGGGTAGGCGCTTATCCTTACTCTCTCTCAGACGCATATCCTTGTCCTCTCTCTATATGTCTGGCCAACATATACGATCAAATTGATGAATTTAATTAATATTCATCACTAGACAAAAAAATTAGAACAACACTGGCTCACACGACAAGTTTTCCAGATATTCTATGATTTTTACATAAAATCTCTTAGGCTCCTAGATGTATTACACACTAGTATAGAGCAATTTGAGTTTTATTTTCGGGTGCTATTCCCTGTCTTTTCTTTGAATAATCAGCACAACATTGGTGCACACGATAAGTTTCACAGATGTTCTATGATTTTTACATAAAATGTCTTAGGCTCCTAGATGTATTGCACGATAGTATGAAGCAATTTAAGTATTATTTTCAGGTGTTAAATTCCACAGTTGAATCCCCAAAATTACTTACGTTAATATTTATGTTCAAATTGAACAATATTAACATATTAAAATAACATGTATTTATTTAATTAATTAAAGTACCACGGTTGTGCTTAAATTAAATAAAATATGACTTTGTAGCTTCTACTAGCTAAAAATCATACCCAGTTGCATTGATCCTTTGCTTAAAGAGACAACCAATGCAAACGAATGAAAAAGAATTCGAATTGGGATTTTAAACACTTCACAACACTTATGAATGTGTCAAAAGCATTTCAAAATTCCCAAACCTTAATTGGGGTTTGAGAATAAAAAACGCAACACTTAAAATGTTGCAAAAGGCGTATCAAAACGTCCAAACCCTAATTAGGGTTTGAAAATAAATGTACAACATTTACAAACGTTGCAAAAGTATGACAAAAGCGTTCTTTTAAATTTAAATTAATCAGGGTTTGAAAAAAGTTTTGCAACACTTATCCTCAGCTGTAAAAATGCTTAAATTAATCTGAATCGTCGTCAAGAAATTCAGATTTAGGATTTTCACTAAAAATGCTGTAAAATGTTCATACGAAGTCCGTTTTTGATGATCTACCCAAAATTTTTGATTCCCAGAAGACCATCTACCTCTATCCTCGGAAGTATTTGAGTTTGAAGTTCGTTCAGGGCCTCAAAAAGACGAAACAGACAAAAGTCAGGAAGAATTCAGGAATTTTTCAGCTGCGACTTAGTTGAATGTTTTGATCATATCTCTTAGTTCGTTTGTCTAATTCATGAGATTTTTTAGTATGCTGTAGAGGACATCCATACAAAGAGTTTGTGTACACGAACCAAAAATTTCCTCCTTCTCGCTCTATGCGCTTGGTAGGCCAGAACTCCCTAATACGCCACTCTGATGGGACATATTTCATGGCTTACAAGGAAAATGCGTATAGATTTTCCTTTCCAAGCATACTTTTCAAGAATGATTCTCGAAACGTAGTTTCCATACGTAGATTCAACCTATTTCCAACTTACCCTTGTTCTGCAAAGGGTGCAAGACCATAAATGCCAATGATGATGCCTTCATCATGCATCAAATACTTACAAGCATTGTCCAGTCCTAAGTCATGCCTTGGATTAGCACATAGGCCATTTTAAACTTTTTTTTTTGTTTCCTTAATACTATTTTGACTCTGCGCTGGGTACATGCACCGACCTTTCTCTTTCTAAGGATGCAACAGCCAGGCATATACCATCCATATCGTATTGCTTGATAAGAAGTATGAACATCCATCAAATAGATTGCAAATACCTCATTAAGTGTGACAACAATCATCTCTTGATTTGCACTATCAATCCAGATGATATGAGTTACCAAAATATCACAATCATCTCCAAATTAGATGATATGAACGACAAGATGCTGGACCACAAATGCATTACATTGTAGCTGCCTACATACCTATCTCGTACCATGAAGGGATCAAGCATGATCGTAGTTCATCCAAAGGGTCAATTCGAATGGTTCAAGCAACTTAAGCCTATTAAGGAAAAGCTAACATCGATGTCAATAACTAATTGTTTTGAAAGTATTTGCGTAGGCATATACAATCTACATCCAACAATTTTTAACTTATGTGGCAAGGCCAAAGGCCAAGCAAATCCTAGTCCGTATAGGCCAAGGAAGTTTCACAAGATATAGACTAGATTGTGCATACTAATGTCACTTAGTATGCAAATATGTATTCTCAAGTAAGCAACACGGATGAATGATGCTTTCGCATCATTCAAGGTCCATCGACTGAGCATCAAAGCTAAACATAACTATCTTGGTTAAGCGCGGCTAAGCATGTCTAACATGGCTAAGCATTGCTAATCTAAATGTGTCTTTCCCTCTATCATCGCTAAGCATTGCTAACCCAAATTCTCTCTCTCGTTAGCATCGCTAAGAAATTTCACTTTCTCGTTAGCGCTGCTAAAGTAATTTCGCTTTCTCATTAGCATAGCTAGGAAAAAACGCTTTCTCGTTAGCATAGCTAAGGCAAATCCGCTTTCTTGTTAGCAGCGCTAGAAAAATTCGCTTTCTAGTTAGCACTAGTATGTAACCCGTGCTACGCACTGGGGATGATGGGAACAACTAATTAGGCATGGCGGTGCTTCGCCCCACACCCCAGGTTAAATGCATAAGATTTTTTTTATAATAATCTTTGTTAGTTTGACTTTTGAAAGGTATAGGAAACTATGATACCCTATAGGTATCTAATGATTCGAAGACAGAAGTTGATTCCCTAAATTTTGGATTTAAAATAATTAAAATTATATATACAACTACTATTTCGTTCATATTTGAATATCTCACTGAGCTATACTACCTCACTGAAAAAGTGATAGTAACACTTTAGCTGAAACGGAGGGAGTATATAAGATCTGTGATATGGCATGTAATTTCATTATGTTTTGGACTTGATAAGTTCATTAACTCGATAGCCATTAACTAATTAAGTTTGAACTCTACTTTATAATTCATATGGGCATTTCAGCAATCTATTTTAGTCCCATGATATAGTTCAATAGGCCTGAGTAATTCATTATCCTTTTGTACTTCTATACAGTTTAAGCCACCACTGACTACTGTAGTTTAGACCTTATCCAAGATGAACATTTGTCCTTAAAAAAGAATGCCATGGTAGATTTGTTAATTATAATATTTGCATCTCTGATAAAAGTTTGAATAAATGATTACCCATGGTTAAATTTAGTTCAAAATTGCCACGATTGGTTTTTGGTTTAAAACAATTTAGTATTATAGTGTCGGAGAATAATAATATGTTTCAAAAGAAGTGTGTCCAAAAGTAAATAACCATATTATCTATAATCTCTATTAATAAGTAAACACTTCATTTCCTTCCTCATCTATCTCGACCAATGGTGGCATATCAGGATCCCTCTCTATAATCTCTTAAATTTCATCATCATGTTCATCCAGTTCGATCAATATTAGCATGTCATCGTCGCTTTCTTTAGTCTCGTACTTTCTTTTGTTTACCAGGTCTTTCTTAGTAGGTGTGTGGAGTTGTTCTCTATCAGGAACACATACTTCATCAGTTATTTGGTTTTTGTATAGACCTTGTCCTGGTGATTTGTATGGATATACTGATTGTTCTCTAATTATATTTATTTCGATCGTCCAGATACATCAGGACATCTTTAAAAAATTCTTGATTGCATTTCTTTTTCTCGTTGCTGGTCATATGTATAGAACTAACAAGCATTAAAAATTTGATACCCTTTGATAATCCAAATTTTATATATTGTTATATTCAAAATTTTGTTCGAACTGTAGTCAAGATGGAAAAGATTTTCAAACGTTGCTAGATGATCAATCACCTGCATATTCATCAAGACATCAATCATACCGAACTACTAAGGCATAAAAATAACAAAACATACAATTTATTGTAAATTATGTGGGTCTGATCCAAATTGACGTGAAAAACAAAAGACACGCTTAAATACTACCCAGAGTGTACATGTTTTTACCTTAGGTACCTGCACACTAAAACGGAGCTTTGCCTCGCACCCGTCCCAAGGGAAGGCTCCAATTGGAAATTGCAAAATTTCCATCCAATAAATTAACAATTATAATGAAACCTATGTAATTAAAAAAAAATATCCATGACTTATTTTTTGGTTATATAAAGTTTGATACTAATTTGTCGTAGAATAATAATATGTTTCAAAAGTAATGAATTCAAGATAAATACTTCCTTTAGCTATAATCTTTATTCAAAAGTTAACACTCTTTTGCCATCTTTATCCATCATGACTAATGGTGGCATGGCAGGATCCCTTTCTATACTTCCCGTCCACTTTACTATCATAATCATCCAGCATGATCAACGGTGGCATATCACCATTGCTATTTATATTCTCTTACTTTCTCTTGTTTTCCAGGCCTTTCTTAGATAGTGCTACGCATCGTTTCCTAAAGGAATTATCGATTTGGTTAGGTGGGGATTCACCTGAGTCCGTTGTCCAGATGTATTAAAAGTTTTTAAAAAAAAAACTGATTAGTTTATTTATTTTTAATGGATAGGAAAGTTTGATACCCTTTAGTAATCAAAGTATGTTATATGCATAGTTTTAAAAGATTTGCATATGGTGAAAGTATGAATAAAATTTTAAGTTACCCACAACGAATTTTGTGTTAAAAATTCTTAAACCATAATGGAATATCAAATCTAGATGTGTCTACTTTATACACCCTTGACAACGGCAACTAAAAGCATTAACCAAATCCTGTTTATTAATCAAATCACCATCTTATTCACCACTTTTCATACCGAACCATCAAGGAATGAGAATTACAAAGGACCTAATTTCTTGTAAATTGTTTGGGTTTGTCTATCTCAACATGAAAATAAAAAAGAAAGCTTAAATTAGAAATTGAAATGGATTAAACAATAAAATCCATTTAATTTAAGATTTACACAACTTTATTTTTTGTTTTATAAAGTTTGGCATTAAAGTGTCGAGAATAATAAGATGTTTCAAAAGTAGTGAGTTCAACATAAAACCTTCCTTCTATCTATAATCTATATCCATATCTAAACACTTCATTGTCTTCTTTATCTGTCTCGACCAACGGTATATGGCATGTCATTGTCACTCTCTATATTTCTCTTATTTAATTACCATGTCTCTCTTAGATGGTGTTTGGAGTTTTTCTTTGCCTAGAATAGATACTGAATCTATACTTTGGTTTTTAAGGAGACTTTCTCTTGGTGATCTGCAAGGATTTATTGATTTCTCTTACATATATAACTTTTCTCATGATTACAACAACATTATGGATTGATGTTCCACCATTCTTATTATGGAACTCAAGTTCCTTTGTTGTGATGAGGGTCAGTGTTATTTTTCATATAAACACGTATTTCTGAATACGACGGCAAAAGATATCCCAAGTATGAAGATTTGGTTTATAATCTCCTCATCTGTAAAATTTAGAGTTTCTATTTCATGTGGTGACCAATGAATAACAGTGAAGGACAAATAAAAAAAAGCATAAAGAATATGAAACCTTATATTATCAGAAATTAAAATGAGTAGAACAACTCAATGCATGAAATAAGTACTCATATTGCATACATTGGAAAGAACATGTCTTTCAGATGGGTTGAATCTCTGCTTAAAAATAAAATGGAACTTCGATAGCACGCCCCTATAGAATTGAATCATTATAATGAGTTCTGCAGCATGCCCCAACTGATATATCATCACCAATAAAACATACAAATAAATAAAAGAAAGTAATCGAATTACTTTATCAAGACTAGTGAGTAATATTCTCCCTAACCCACATCCTTCTTACATTTCGTGACCAACGAAAACTAATAAAGATTAAAAGGGGGAACCTGACATTGATCGCACCAACCATCTTCATTCTAGGTTCTATCAAGTCGTTATGGAATTCCGTTGGCAAGCTAAAACTTACCTTGCTCACTCAAATTCTAAAAATAGGTTCAGCGGTCGAATGGCTCTTGCAATCACCCAGTAACTTATAAAACCTTTCTCTTGTCAACCATATAAATCTTCTTTGTTAGAAGTGAAGACGGTTCACATAAGGCAGTGAGTGACTGAAATGGAATTGGCATGAAGCTCATGAATAATCCAATACCTGCAAGACAAGTACATTGAACATAACAATTTATTAATAACTCAAAACTACATAAGATTAGAAACATTCATTCACAAAACTATCGAAAGTCGATAAAATAAAAAAGAACAGATGGGAGAGAGTTACCCCAGACCATGACCATCCTCGTTGATTCAACTCAGCTTTTAATGGAACTCATGAGCAACATCATAAAACTGAACCCTGACCTAAACTATCAAAAACATACAACGCACGTTAACTTCTGTCATAATTTCAAAAATAAGGCTCCCTTGACTCGACTTTCTTCAAATAATATAAGCTCTCCATAGATGCATACAAACTATATATATAAAAATCCATCCACATTGAACGAACGACAATACACACACCCATATATATATATACATGCACAGTTCAATTTAAACGATCTCCTAACCAATTAGGAACCGGAGCCGACATGTACCATCTTTTCTTGTTTCTCCTCTGCAATTCACACACATATGTCGCAAACGATTTATTCTTGCTCCTTCCAGAGTTATCGGGTTTAATGGATTAACCTGTTTAGTTGATTTTACTTGAGGATTTTTCAGCATTTTTATCCGAATTTGCTAGCTCCCTTCACATTACTGGACTCCGATATCTACCCATTGATAAATATAATAAAAAAAACAAATTTGATAAATATACATTCTTTAAGTAAAACTAAGAAGAACACACATGAAAAAATGAGTAATTTTACTAAGAACCACGAAAATGGTTTTTCATAAAGAAAAAATATCGTCAAATTTTGGTTCATTTTAAGGTTTTTTTTATATGGGTTCACTTTAACGATGAATCAAAAAAGTATTAAAGATAGGTTTCTGCAAAACCTCAAGAATCTAAATATTTCAACTTCAAAAACAGATCTTTTTTTTTTCTTCTTCTTCTTCTTCTTCTTCTTTATATAGAAGGGTTTACCAATGGGTAGAAGTAGTACACGTTTTCTTTCTTGCATGTATTCTAGTAATCATTGATATAAAAAAACCAAAAAACAGAAAAGAAGAGATTAAACAGAACGTACCTGATTTGATTAAGAGAATCAAATCTCATCTTTGGTATTTCAAAGGTTTTACTTCAAAGTGTAGTGATTTCACACAACAGAACGTGATGAAGTTCTACGGAGAGAACATAAAATCCAAACAAAATACAACGTAAGCAAACACACCGAATCAAGTATAAATTAATTTTTTCACAAATGTCGATTATCAGTTATTGTGTTAAAACACACCTCATAAAAAGACCAACTAAAAGTAAGTCATAGTTTCAAAGACATGGATAGCTTATTATCAAGAATCAAATCCGTAGCCAAGCCGACCACCAACATATACTCTGATACCTCCTACTCACGTGGTGAAACCAACATCATACACTCCTATACCTCCTACTCTCGTAGCCAAGCCACCAAAATATACTCATGTACCTCTTACCTCAATGAAAAAACCATTATAGTATACTCCTGTAATTCTGATTCCTGTTAAGCCACCATACACTCCTGTAATATTAGGTTGTTTGCTAACGGCAACAACCTATAATTGAACCAACAATGAAACCGCACCAAGAGAAAAGAACATTACATAATTAACACCTAGTGCATCTGAAATTCGAAATATACAACCCTTTTAATAACTCATAAGAAGAAAACCTTCCTGTTTGTATCAGATCAAATTCATAATAGCTGAAATTTAAACGGTACCAGCGTATCGACTTAAGCCTAAAAAAAATCATGAAAGATGTAAACATTTTAAAATGTACATTGTAATTTGACCAAAAAATATATTTCAAGTGCTTCTAACGATCTAAACTCCAATTCAACCTCCCATTGTTCCTCAAATTTCAAGTACCTTTTAGTTTACTGTTTACCACAATATTTAGGTCACCCATCTCATAAACAAAAAGACTAATGAAAGCACTAAATATGCATCATTAAAAAAAGAAAAATGCAAAGTCTGATACAAATCGTTAGAGCTTTGGTTGCTTTCTAAGTCATAACAACATCCTCAAAACTATAGTAATAACAAAGAGCTAACTCAAAATAAATTGGCAAGCATTCGAGTCATAACAACATTCGAACCTAGAAAAAGTGCGTTCACTTCAGCAAACAACCTAATATTGCAGTGGTTTTCCTTTCTATCATTAAAACTACTAATTAATTCAAACTAATGAAGAAGTATAGAGATGTAAGACTCACTCAAAGGAAGGATTTGAAGTCAATCTCTACCACCATACCAGAGTATGACTCGCCCAATATTAAGACTTCCAGAGTAAGAAATGTCTTTAAATTTATATACAATGATGAAAATTGCTTACCAAACAACCACAGAGAGCTCCATGTGGATTGTTTCTCTCTGGTCACTTTGAGGAGAATATATAAGAGAACATTAAGTATAGACTTTCTCATCAAGTTTCTATGTCTTCGACTTCTGAGTAAAGCATAAAACTTGGGAATGTTGTCGTTATATCCCTATAAAATTTAAAAGAAGATAAAGTGTATTAGGTTTTGTCAATGTCACTCATTGGTGTACATATACGTGCATGAGCTACAAAACATTGTTTAGTTGACAATGATTGAAAAGCTCATTAGAGATTCCTAGCTATAAAATTATCTTAGATAAGTCAGAGTCCGAATCTTCTTTAGTGATGAATTTCATGATATGAAGTTAAGCCATTCATCTTTATCAATCTTCCCTTCCTGATTTACATTGGCATCCTAGAACGTCTATTTGCATAATCAATTAAAAATTAGATGATGTCATGCAGATCACTAATCCGAAAAAACATATAAATAAAAGAATGTAAGAGAGAAAATAAGCAGATATCAAAACCTGATATTCGTTCTTCTACATAATATATGCTTCTAGAATTCCAGATAGCTGAAAAGGTGTAAATTCGTCTAGAAGAATCAATGAAAATAAGAAAAGAATGTTGCACCCACAAAACCCTTCCAATCTCTTATGGAATGCACCTTCCTAGCTAACGCCCAACTCTCGCATACCGTATCCAAGCCTCGAACTGCAATGAGCATGTCGTCGGCTGTACTCTATATCCATCTAATGGGAACTCCATTACCAGGTTAACCAAACACATCATCTGATATCTTATCTTATATCTAAAGTGACATCCAATTATTCCACTCTTGAGCTTATAAACAAATACAAAAACTAATCAATTCAAAAACCCAAAAATTTGTTATTCTCATCCCGTAATTACTCAAAGCCCTAATTACACTATGCAAACAGATATCAGTCCAATATACTAAACGACACCATATTCGAATACTAAGTTAAGTATATACAGACTCTGCTACACTTACCAACAATATATTTGAAGACAACTACCACTATCGAAAAAAGCCCACCCAGCAGGGGAACCAAATCTGGATCTAAAGTGGTATCAATGAGCAAAATTCCAGGTTAGGGTTATGTGTCAAATATCAAGGTTTAAAGAGAACTCTGTTTATTCACAGTCCACACTAATATGGTAAAAAAAAATCAAAATAAAATCGCATTAAAAAGATGAGAACTGTAGTTACCTTCTAATAGATCGATGTGGAGATATCAACAATTTTTCACATTTTTTCTTCTCAACTAAACATAAAACCTAAATATATCAATGAAATAATAACAAGTCGATCAAAACAAAAAAGGCACCAGAATTGCAAAAAATCGAGAAGAAGAAAATATAAGGGGTTAGGTTTTATCTTTGTATCGTGTGAAATTTGAGAGAACATAATAAGAGATTAAGGGATAAATATAGATAGATGAATAATTCTTCTGGCAAAACTTTATCTCAAACATGGAAATAATAAGTATGTTTCCATATAAAACACCAACATTACCTAAAAAAACAAATCCATACCGTGTAAAAAAAATTGGTTTATTTTGTTTATTTTTTTCTTCATATTTGTCGGCTTTAAAAATCTATTATTAGTAATCCGGTTGATGCAAATCCGTCGGTCTGGATTTTATGAAAATCATGTAAACATGGTATAAGAATTTTTATAAAATGTCAACCAATCAGGAGCAAAGGTTTCGTCGACCAACCAACACAAAGGGAGGGTGAATGTTACCTTTCAACGTGGAGCAAGAGATCGAATTTGGTTCATTAAAATTCAACGACCACAAAATGTAAGGGGGACAAGCCGTTTTCAGCCAATCACAGGTCGGGGTTTCGTCGACAGCCCAATAGGAGGGGAGGTGTGTGTACCTTTCAACATAAAGTGAGAGATGAGTTAGAGTTTTTAGGTTGTTGATGGCTAAGCATCATCGTTTTCCAACCAACACCTCCTCCCTATATATGTTTTACTCGCATTTCTACAAGTAGATAAAAGAAGGGGAGAAGACATACATTGACTGTACACTAGGCAAATTCGCTTTCTGGTTAGCATAGATAAGGAAAATCCACTTTATGTTAGCATAGCTAAGGAAATTTCTCTTTTTGGTTAGCATAGCTACGCAAATCCGCTTTCTAGTTAGCATAACTAGGCATATCCGTTTTCTGGTTAGCATAGCTAAGGAAATTCCGCTTTCTGATTAGCATAGCTAGTCAAATCCGCTTTCTAGTTAGCATAGCTAGCTAAGGCGATTTCGCTTTCTGATTAGCATAGCTAGTCAAATCCGCTTTCTAGTTAGCATAACTAGCTATGGGCAATTTCCCTTTCTGATTAGCATAGCTAGGAAATTCCGCTTTCTGGTTCGCATAACTAGGCAAATACGTTTTCTGGTTAACGCCGCTAAGGTAAATCCGCTTTCTAGTTAGCATAGCTAGGCAAATCCGCATTTTGGTTAGCATAGCTAGGAAAAACCGCTTTCTCTTTAGCATAACTAGGAAAATCCGCTTTCTTTTTAGCATAGCTAAGGCAATTTCACTTTCTGGTTAGCATAGCTAGGCAAATCCGCTTTTAGTTAGCATGTCTAAGCATCATTGTTTTTCCAACCAACACCTCCTCCCTATATATATTTTAATAGTATTTCCACATATTTGGAAAAGAAGGGTAAATGACAATTATTGAACGTTACCATGGCTAAACATGACTATTTTTCCCCTCGCTCGAACCTTGATGAATATGATTTTTCACTTTAACTATAAGATGATTGTTTTTTCCCATAGTGTGTAAAATTACTATTTTAACCCTGAGTGATTGTTCTGCCATGGTGTGCTAAATTATTATTTTACACCTGGGTGATCCTTTTGCTTTGGTGTATAAAATTATTATTTTACCCCTTAGTCAAAAATACGGGTGTTACAGTTTGGTATATAACTCGTCCCTATATTCATCAACAATTGCTCCCAGCTCACAACGTTGTATAGGGCATTACACAATCGCATCTGACGGGCTTGATGTAAAAACGTCTTTTTAGGTCTTTGGACCATTCGCTTGCGTCTTGGGTTTTAGATATGAATCTTTATTATTTTACCCCTGATAAAAATCCACCATCTATATTAGGTCCCCTGCTTAGCGCGGAACGAGTAATGTTGCGTGGTAAGCACCAAATGGTGACAGTCTAATAGAAAGACAGTTGCTTAGCTTTACTTCCTAGATATACCTTTGACATAAGCTTGGGCATAAAGGATCAACAAATGATCACATAGGAAAAATATTATTATAAATCCATGTGACTCAAATGAGAGTAGGCACAAATGAGTTTAATAATTTATTCGGGGAATAAATGCGTTATTGATACCTAGTCCCAAAATATCTACAGAGAGATCAAAATCATTTAAGACGAGCCCAAACCAAGAAATGGCCGTTAACGTCTTGCTTCGGTCACAAAGGTGGATATGATGGGTTGATATTAGGGGAGGGAAGCAGAAAGGGTTGAGAAATCAATGTATGATAAAAATAGTAGTGTGTAATTGAAGAATGGATTATCTCTGGATAGATCTTTGTTCTTTGGTCTCCTTTCGAAATGATGAATTTATCTATTTTATAGTCTTGTAGTGAACACACTAATTTCTCGTAAGTTGTGGAAGTTGTGAAGAGATGGAGAAGTGATGATCGCGGAGATTGCAGTGGAGTCACGTCCGCTAAGTTAGGAGGACTGTATGACCACTACTCCCTCATCCTCTTAATTGCTTCTAACTGTACAACTACTTATTACCTTCTCGTAGTGGATGTATTGCCACATCGCACGTGGCTGTAAACCGCCAGACCAATGTCCCAATGAGAATCCCACCATTTGTGACATATTTGATGTCTAGTAGGAAAGTAGTAAAGACATAGACTACTACTATTTTTGGTTAAGTCGAGTCAATAACATGTTAAATTAATGAAGCAAGTTTCTCAGTTCACTAAGTGATTAAGTAGACTGATTACTGTCAAGTCTAGTGAAATAGTAAGTTTAGTATTCATGTACTAGCTTAAAATTAGGGTGGCATAAATTTAGAAGTATTTGAAAACAAGAGTCCTCAAAGACAGAGCAAAAGATAACGTTCTCGAAAACCAAACAAAGAACTAGGCGTGCTATCCTTGAGAGCAAGGACTGGCGCTGTTATTAGGCCAGCGCCAAGAGTGAGTGCAGCGCTAGCGCTAGGATAGCGCCACAAGTGGTAATATGCTGGCACTAAGCCAACGCACAGAAAAGTGTGACGCTGGCACTAGACCAGCACTGTAAGCCCTTGATTCCTCGATGACTGACTATTGAGCCAGAACGCGTCCTCGAAGATTGGTTTGGGATTTAAGAGTGCTTCCTCGAGAATTGGCTATTGAGCCAGGACGCGTCCACGAGGATCGATTATGGAGTTAGGTCGCGTCCTACGGGGATTGGACATTGAACTAGAATGTGTCCTCGAGAATAGGGCATTAAGCTAGGATGCGTCTTCGAGGATCAGACATTAGCTAGGCCTATTTGGATGTTGTTTCTTATTGCGTATAGCTATTGATGTTATTTGAACATTGATGCGCATTCAAAACAAGTTCAAGGAATTTAACCGTGGAAGTTATGCGACTTGAGACTAGTTCGATGAGGCATATATATACACATTTATAAAGGCTACGGGATCAATATAAAACGCCTGTAGATATTTGTAGAGACTTTATTCTTAATTCTCTTGCGGAATATATGAAGAAATATAATATTTTATAACTTGATATAAAGTCAAAAACATGCGCGAATATATTTCTATGTTTTTGCTGCTGGGCAGGGGGCAATTTTATGATTCTATCCCTTGTCAAAAATCCACCATCAACATTAAGTCCCCTGCTTAGTGAGGAACAGTAATGTTTCACATTAAGCACTAGATGGTGACAATACACTTCAGAAATTTAGGAATGAAGAAGATTATACTTAACTTCTGTCTTTCAGGACTAAGATAAACACCCATTAGCATTAACCCTAGATGGGGTTAATAGATGCCAGTATTGATGTCGTGAGAACTAATATGTAAATAATAAGGAAACAATGTTGGTTCTAAAACCCTTGGCCTTTGGCTTGGTCTCTTGATCCAACAAGGGGTGAGAACCACTAAGGAATGATTTTCACCGAAGTTTTCTTAAGTTTCTTAGTAGGTAGGATAAACCTTTTAATCTCTCCCTGATCTAGCGCTAAAATATAACTACTAAAAATCTAGTAGTTACACCCAAAGAGATCTAAAGTCCTAAACATAAACCATTATCACAGATGAGTAGTAAATGCATAAAAGTAAAGATGGACACAATATCTTTAAGAGATCTACGTCCATGGTAGTGTTTTTTACTAACATTTTATGTTACATGGAGACTCCATTAAAAGGAGAAGCTCTCATAAGCTAGAGGGTGTGGGGGAAAGAGAAAAAAAAACCTTTCAAACCTAATCGATTTCCTTTAAATAGGAGAAATGTTGCAATCCAAAATTACATTACTAATTTTGGCTTACAAATTAGGCTGAAACTAACTATGGTTATACAATTTCATGGGAGTTAAATTACTTCGGTTTTAATTTTTATACCACGTGTCGAATTATATTTTTAGCCCTCACAACTTACAAATATCAAAATGGTCCAGTTTGATTGAGATTGCATCACTAATCCAAAAAAAACAAGAGAAGATAAATTATGTATGGCAGACGTTTCCAATACAGTAGAGTATTTTGATCGACTATGACGGGAGATATCGTTGTAGATCCAAATCTATCGCAGAGCGGGATTAATTAATCTCACCTTAAAAATCAGGGGATACCCACAGCTGCAAAGAAAAAAAGACTCGCATCTAAGCTCATCGAACTTAATTGTACAATTGCTGCAGAGCTCAGCTCGACACCTGTAAACAAAATTGTACCTTAAAGCCTAACTAGGTTGAACCCACTTAACTGGATCAAAGTCCCTAACCTACTATGGGTTAATGATGATCTTCTCCCATTATTTGGTGATCACCGTCTGTTGATTTTTTGAATGTATTATGAATGGCAACTTTAAGTTTCTTGTTGTACTTCGGTTCTCGAAGGTGATACCATAATGTTTCTCCATACTGAATGAGGATCGTATTCAGTATGTTCTGTTTCTTGATGTTGATATAGCTCATTAATACAATCTGCTTCTTCATTAAGCGTGCTTATGGTCGTTAGGCAGTTGATTTGTTGCGCGTCAACCAAAAAATTATTTTCTCCGTCTTTCCATCCTATCAACTTTATCATCCAAAAACGTGAAAAGATTAGAGTTAGTAGAGGAGTAATTGTTCCACAATTACCAACCAGCTAGAAATTATATGAACGTCGTCATTTGACCAATCTGATAGAGATTTCTTACCTTCGGAGGTATACCCATGGCATCAGTGCAGTACAATCTAGCATTGTCAACAAGTTGACAGTATCTTGGAAATGTCATAGCAAATCTCTTATGAGATTTCAACTGTGACTTCACTCTCACAGCTCTTCTCATCAGTATAGCTCTCCTATAATTTCATCAATCAATAAAACTTATTGAAAAGAACAAAAATCAATAAAATGATGATATCATGGATCCGTACCTAATTCCTCTGACAATAGCAAGATATGCATCACAAACTACTCCAACCATTTCTATTCTATATGGTTTTCTTTTGTTGTATTCTTCATTTTGTTGCTGCTCTTCTTCTTTTACCTGTTCCCAATAGTTTTCCATTATGGTTCCATCTTCAGCGACCTTATAGCCGACTCCCATACGATAACGACGATGGTGAACATTTCTTGCCATGGCAATAGTTTGTTCAACAAAGGGTTCCCATGAAAGTGTACCATCCATGATAACATCGCGTCCTTCGTTCAATGCCGTTACAAGGAGTGATGAAGCTGCATCAGTTGACGATTGATGTACCTGGATTTGTTTGCAACAACTACAATCTATTAGTCAGAGTTTTTCTCAGTCTTGGCATTTAATCATCCCATAAAAATGTGGATTGTGGTAAAGAATTTAAAAAGATATCTTTCACTTTTCTAAAAAATATTGGCCCTTATTGAGTATGTAGTTAAAAATTCAACAAAAATAAGGAATTTGTTGTCGAGAAAAATTTTACGTTTTTTTTTTATACAAACGGTAATACTTATTTTGTTGTAGTAACATGTGCAGAGAAGTGGTTGATCACACATATGTTAAGATATATATGTCTTTACTCTCCTAACTAGACATATATAACTCTTTATTTTATCTTTTACTAACAAGTGTACTAATATAAACTCTCCTTTTTATATACTAATAAACTAAAGGAAAAGTGTACTAATATAAACTCTCCTTTTTGTATAATAAACTAAAGGAAATGAAAGAAAGAACTCACATACTCTTCTCTTCTTTTACTTTTGTTACTTCTACTTCCTTTGTCTCCATTTAATGTTTGCCCATTTAGTGCACCCTTTAACACGTATTATCATCTTTTCTAAACAATTAAGAATTCATCCTTCGTAAAAAAAATTAATTCTTCATTTTTATTGGTTCCTGATCAAGTACTTCTTTCCCAAAGAGGTATATCTCAACATTTTTTTTTGTTATAACATGAAAATCAGTTGCCAATGCTTGGTTCGATGATATTAAAGCTTTTTCTTTTTCCTCTATCCATGCATGTGTACTCTTCTTGAAAATAATATTTGTCTTTTTCATTTATTGATAAAGCCATGTGATAGGCAAAAGTTTTACTTATCTTTGTGTGAACCAAGAATGAAAATATACATGTGTATTTATTTTGTTGGACATACATATTTATTATTCCCTTGGAAATGATATATTTGTCTTCCTCAATATTTCTAAGCACATGCATGTTTGTTTTGTCTTAAAAGTAAATACTCCTGGTAGTAATTACTTTGATGCATGTTTATCCTTCTTCTTCATCACATGATAATAATTTTTCTTTTTCATGATAGTAGTTATTTCTTGATAGATAAAAGTTTTATTTGTTCTTGTTTAGATAAAATAAACAATCTTTTTATTTATATCTACTAATGTTTATTTTTCAAAAAAATAAAATAAAATATCTTTTTTACATGTATTTTTGTCCTTCACTTGAAAAAGACATATTTAATTTTATCATATAATATTAGTTATCTCACTTAAAGTAATGTTTATTTGTCTTTTTACCTTCATTAATAAAATCATGTGATAAACAAAAGCATCTCTGATTTGTTTTAACTTTATCATGTAAAGTTGTACATTTATGTTATTATAGTACATCGCTTTACCTTTTTTTTTTAAAGTATGATATCATGATTTTGTACTACTTGATAGTACAAAAGTATTATACTATATTCCTTCCATCTAAGTTATATAGACGGAGAAGTCAAATATCTTAGATTAAGAAAATTATATGGATTTCATAAATATCTATCATATTTCATATATTACCCTTATTTATGAAAACTAGATTCATTAATCTATTTTAAATATAATATTACTATTATAATAAGGGAATACATAGAAAGAACTACATAGGAATTAGAACTATGCTTATATAGATGGACAACCAAAAACTAAAACTCCGCCTATATACATGGACGGAGGTAGTATATTATCACCATTAAATATTTATAGTTTATGTATGGTATATATGCATTTTGCCTTATTCATCAATGTTATGCCATGATTCTTTTTTAGTGAATCATGGTATAGACCGGATATGCAACTAATGCCGTATAATCAATTATATTTATTTTACACTTATTGTTTGTATATCTATACTATTTTCCACATCATTATTATGATTAAATAAAACTAATTATGTGTTTATATGCATGTTGTAATGTTTATTTTTATATATAACTAATGCATGTTGTAAATATCAACTAAAAATCATTTATTTAAAATATTTGTCTCGCAAATGGTTTGATACTAAATATGCAAACGAATTGCGACTAAATACTATTAATTATGTGCGTGTAAATGATAAATGGGCCTGTTTTCAGTTGACTATTTTTTCAACCCTATTACCAAACTGTTTGCAAATTTTAAACCATAAAAAAATTTGGTTAATTAATTTTATGGACAAGGTTATGATCAGAAATCGGACTATGACATCCGTGTTACCTACACAGCCATAAAGAAATTTGGTTTATGTGTCCAAGCATGGCCATTAGGGATAGCAATCCCAATCCAAAATCCGATAGCCGTTTCCGAAATTCTGGGATCCTATTGGAAATTATCCGACATAACGGTTATCGGATGTCGGAAACGGAAAGTTATCGGAAATTATTCTGTTATCGTAACGGAACCGACTGAACCAGTTTCCGTTACGATAAGTTCCGATACCGATAGCGTATATATCTTCAGCCGGTTAGCCCATTCATCTGTTTCTTCATTCCCATTGACTCGATCAAATAAGGAAAACTTACCTCTCCACTCTCCAGTCTCTATTCGTATCTTCTTCTTCTGAATCTTCTTTTTCTTCCCATTAATTCTTCTACTCTCAGATACCACCACCATCTCATCATCTTTTCTCTATTCTTCTCTCTACCAGGAGTGAACCAATGATTAGTTATTAGAAAACTAGGGTTTCTGTTCAATTTAGGTTTTTGTTCAATTGTTCAAATCAGGGTTACTGTTCAATTGTTCAATTTAGGGTTATTGTGTGATTAGAAAACTAGGGTTTCTTTTTTAAATCCAAATTTGGGTTCAGTTTTGAAACTTAATTTAGGGTTTCAGAAATCGATTTGTGCAATTAGGGTTTTCAGAAATTGATTTTTGATTGTGAAATAAGGATAATCAATCAATCAATGATGTCACAAATTCAAAGAGCATCAAATCAATTGGGTACCTCAACTTCATCAACTTCAGTTGCATCACAGTTACAAGAAGAAAATGTTCAAGGTTCAGAAATGAACTCTGTCTCTGTGATTCGTCCCAGAGAAGAAGAAGAAGAAGAAGAGGAAGATCCACTTATAGCTCAAGCAAAGAAGAAATACGTACAACAAGGTCTGATGTATGGAATGAATTTGAAAGGATTATTACTACAAGAATTGGAGCAGATGGGAAGAAGGAGATTGAAGTTATAGGTATATTCAGCCATTACAAAAAGAGAATTGAAGCAACAAGTGCAAAAGGAACCAACCGCTTTGAGATCCAATCTCAATTCCTGCAATAAGAATCCTGAGAATCAGACTGGACAAAGAAAAATTACTTTTATCAAAACAGGTAATACACAAACTAAGTTAGCTAATTGGAAATATGATCCTGATGCTACTAGGTTACTTGTTGCTAAGATGATTGCTAAGTATGATTATCCATTAAATATGGTTGAACACGGATATTTTAGAGAGTTTGTTAGATCTTTGAACCCTTCTGCCAAGTGTTGTTGTAGGAATACAACTAGGGATGACATTATGAAACTGTATGCTGAGTTCAAAGTTCAATTACAAGAACAACTCGATTCAATCACATCTAAATGTAGTTTAAAAACTGATATGTGGACTTGTAAACATACAAAAAATGGATATTGTTGTGTAACATGTCATTTCATAGGTGATGAATGGAAACTGAATAAGAAAACACTAGCATATATTTTAGTTCCATCACAACATACTGGAGAAGTTCTTGCAGATTTTGTGAAAGTAGTAGCTCTAGATTGGAATATAAATAGTAAGTTGTTTTCTTTAGCTGCTGACAATAATAAAGCCAATGATGTTATGATGAGAAATCTGAAAAAGATGGCTTTATATCAAGAATTGTTTAGTTCTTGAGGGTGATCTGTTTCATATGAGGTGTAGCAATCATATATTGCATTTAGTTGTATTATGTGGGATGAAAGTAGTTGTTGGATTTATAGAAAGTATTAGAAAGTGTGACAAATATGTCAATTCTTCATAGGCTAGAAAAGAGAGGTCTGCAAATGCTTTAACACAAATTAAACTTCATGCAAGGTCTGTAAGTTTAGATGTGGACACTAGATGGAACTCCACCTTTAAGATGCTTAAAGAAGCAATTGATTTAAGACAAGGATTTGTCAGGCTAGCTGATTTGGATTCTGATTTCAATATACTACCAAGTTCAGAGGAGTGGCAACAAGGAATACATATTTGTGAGTGTTTGGAAGTGTTTGATGTTATTTCAAGTAAATTTTCTGGGATTAACTATCAAACAACAAATATGTATTACAATGGGGTATATGAGATTAATAAGAGTATTAGGCAATGTGAATCTAGTCCTCACATGTCTATCAGAGATATGGGATTGAATATGAGGGAGAAGTTTGATAGTTATTGGAAAGAATGTAACCTGTTAAGATCATTGGAGTGGTTTTAGATCCAAGGTACAAGGATAGATGGATAGAGTTTGTTTATAAGAAGTTATATGCAGTGGATGACTATGTAACTCAGTATAACAAATTTCATATAGCACTCAATGCTCTTTTCTCTTTATATGAATGTGATAGTAACTGTACAACTGCAAATTATTTTCGGCTTACATCTAGTGGTGGAAAATGTTCAATTGGAATTGATAATTTTAGAACAACTAGAAGTGACTATGAGTATGATGAGTTTATGATGGAAAACAATGAGATTGAGGTTCAGAAGTCAGAGTTGGAGAAATACTTAGAAGAACCACTGCTTACTAAAGGCATACCCAAAGAGGAAGGTCTGTTTGATATATTGGCTTGGTGGAAAAATCATGCTCCTGAGTACCCAACTCTTGCAAAGATTGTAAGAGATGTGTTGGATGTTCTAGTGACAAGCGTAGCATCAGAATCCATGTTCAGTGCTGGTGGCAGGGTTTTTACAATACACAGAAGCTTATTGGCTCCAGAAGTTGTTCAAGCATTGCTTTGCATAGGTGATTGGTTGCCAGATCTCAATGAAAATGTTAATATTAATAATACAGGTTAGTAACTTTCCTTTCTTTTCTTTTCCTTTCATATTTCTTGCACTGCCAACTAACAAATTTCAGTTTCTTTGAATGCAGATGTACTTTGAAAGTTGCAAGTTGTATCTCAATGACAATACTAGTACAGATGATGTACTTCAGTCCAATGCTAGTACAAATTTCAGTTTCTTTGTGTTTTCTTTTGCTGTAAAAACAATAGAACATGTAATTTATAAACTGTGAACATTTGTGTGAGTTTTCTATGTGTTTGAACTGAATTATGAACTGAAAATGTTTATATGAACCGAAGTTTGAACTCAAAAACAGGTTTATCTGATTTTTGTCAGATATCGGAAATTATCGGAAATATATCTGATATCCGATAACCTTATCGTAACAGAACCGGCTGAGCCAGTTTTCGTTTCGATAAGTTCCGTTGACAGCCCTACTAGCCATAAAGTAATTTGTCTCGAAATATGATACCAAAATTTGTCATATTTATGGACTCAGAAGGACTTGAGCACTATATTAATATCCATTACTTCGTCTATGGGATACCCTCATGAGCCTTTTTGGGAACATGACAAAAATCGGACTATGACATTCATATACAACCATAAAGAAATTTGGTTTATGCATCCACGCCTGGCCATAAAGAAATTTGGTCTCGGTACTAAAAATTTGACATTTTTATGGACTCAGAAGGACTTGAGCAACACATTAAGATCCCTTACTTTGTCTGTGGAAAGAAACTCACAGATGAGGAAATGTTTCAGAAAACCCTATCGACTTTTCCCACCTCATCCATAATATTAGCGAACCAGTATCGTTTGGAGGTTGACAACAAAAGAACTAAAACATTCAGTAAGTTGATAAACTTATTGCAAGTGGCTGAGAGGCACAATGAGATTCTTGTCAATAACAGTGCCAGCGTTGTTGGGAAAAAGAAAGTTCTCGAAGCTAACTATGGTAAGGTCCATAGAGGGAATAACCCCAAAGGAAATAGGGTTCGACATTCTAACTCATATCCTCGTGATCCATACTCAGGTGGAGATAATACCTCTCATGGTAGATGACGACATAAGGGATGTAAAGTTCATTTTAATGTTTGGCACAGAGAATGAACTTCTGGCCAAAGTAGTAGTGACCCCAAGTTCGAGAAAACACCTAAGAACCCCGCCAAGAAAAGGGTCGCAAATGAAAATACGACTTGTTTTAGGTGTGGATTTACCGGACATTGGTACAAGAAATGCAAGGCTAGTGCCAATATAGTTACGATCTACAAAAAGTACCGGGAAAATATCGAACATGAGGCTCACTATATGGAAGAAAATGATCTTAACCCTGACGTAAATCTTACAATCACATATTTCCAGGGAAACAAGGACTTTTCCCAATCAATGGATACACACGACTTTGCATGGGCCTAAACATCTAGTTTCTTGTTTGATGGCTTAATAGAATCTTTCTTTAAATAACTTGTTAGATACTTTGAAATATTTTATGTTACCTTGCATTACTGTTTTTTTAATGGTTTGAATAGGTGTTATCGTTGTTAAACATGTTCTAACTATGTTTAAGTTATTTGTATAGATTATCTATAAGTACTTATTTTCTATTATGTTATATATAATTTTAATTTGTTTATGATAATATATTGTTTAACATCTATATTAGAATGGAAAGGACGCCATTCTAGTAGAACATAATTCTTTAAAGGAAATGAGATAAACTGTTCGTTTTTATAACATTCCTGGCTAATGTACTTGTACGAATGTCTCAAGGAGAAATTGAATGTTTAGCTAATTGTGCAACCACCCACATTATCCTAAGAAACAAACAATTATTTGTTGATTTCACTCCTTATAATCCATCTGTGACTATGATGATTGGATTATCACAAGTAATAATTGGGCGAGGTACTGCTCAATTTTTATTGCCAAATGGCACAATAATTAAAGTCAAAGAAGCTCTATATGCACCAAGAGTTAACCGCACTTTGTTAAGTTTCAAGGATATCCGTGCAAATGGTTATCACTTGGAAACTCACTGTTGAGAATGGAATTGAGTACATATACGTGACCTCTAGTGAATGCGGAAGAAAACGCATCTTAGAGAAACTAATGAGTCACTCTAGTGGATTGTACATCACCATTATTAGGAGTTATACTGTTAGACAGTGAGTTATACAAGCTTTGGCACGATCGACTATGGCACCCAAGTCGTGATATGATGATCCGTGTTTTAAAGAACTCACATGGACATCCCTTCTTTCGAATGAAAAGGAAAATAAGACAAAAGGTTGTTACAATAGTAACAATGTGCTTTCTAAAGTAATTGATGCACAATATTTTCCTTCTAAAGTAATAGAAGCGAAACCTCCGTCTTCCAAAGTAATTGAAGTGAACCTTATATCCTATTCTTCTTCGTTTTCCTTGTAGAAGACACGTTACTCATTTTGCAAAGCTTGTTCTTTAGCAAAGACAGGATCGAGACCATTCTATGCTAAAGATACCAAATAAAATATTTCATTTTTACAAAGAATACAAGGTGATATTTGTGGACCGATACATCCAAAATGCGGACCATTCAGGTATTTTATGGTTTTGGTTGATGCTTCGACCCGTTGGTCACACATTGCATTGTTGTCCATAAGAAATTATGTTTTCGCAAAGCTCCTAAAACAAAGTATATGATTAAGGGCTCACCACCCCAATCATCCAATCAAGTCTATTAGACTTGATAATGCTGGGGAAGTTACATCTAAAGGATTTGACGATTTTTGTATGCGTACCCTATGTACACACTCAAAATGGTATCGCAAAAGCTACCATCAAAAGGTTACAGATGATAACTAGGGCATTGATTATGCGTTCCAACCTGCCTATTACTGCCTTGGGGTACGTCATATTGCATGCAACAAAACTTATTCGCTTTATACCCACTTCTAGCCAACCATTTTCTGCGTACCAGTTACTAACTGGATATGAGCCTGATATTTCATATTTACGCATATTTGGTTGTGACGTATACATACCTATTATACCCCCACAACGTACTAAGATGGTTCCACAAAGACGAGTAGGTATTTATGTTGTTTATGAATCCCCAACAATTATCCGCTACTTAGAACCTTTGACAGGCGATCTCTTTACCGATAGATTTATAGATTGTCACTTTGATGAGACAACCTTCCCGTTGTTAAGGGGAGGTATGGAAAAGGATTTTCTAAGGGAACGACAAGAATTGTCGTGGTGTGTTTCCACATTGTCTTATCTAGATCTCCGCACTTCACAAAGTGAAGGTGAAGTGAAAAGAATTATCGATCTTCAGAATATGGCAGAAACAATGCCTGATGTATTTATTGATATTGTTAAAGTGACTAGATCATACATACCAGCTACAAACGTACCTGTAAGGTTGGAAATCCCTGATAAGGGACAAGCACCTTAGATAGAGGTGCCAAGACTACACGTGGAGTGTAGTTGAGGTCGTGGCCCCCAAAATGAAGAGGGGGGGACCACTTGGTTCGATTGATACTCATCCAAGGAAGAAAAAGGCGAGTAAGGCACAAATCGATCCATATATCATTAATGCAGATAATCCATCTCATGATATTGTCTCTGATTACAGTTATATCCATGAATCATTACTGGGGGACGCCCCAAAGTTTGAATTGATTCCAGGGAACAAAGAAATCTCTGTGGATTGTGAAACTACATATGTGTTGATGGAAAGATCCTCCAAGCATATTGATGATATATTTGCATATATTGTTGCTAGAGAGATTATAGAACACGATGATATCGAACCACACTATTATTGCAGAATGCCAAAAGAGAGCAGATTGGCCTCAATAGAAAGATGCAATCCAGGATGAACTAGATTCACTGGCAAAAATACGGGTATTTTGTGCGGTATTGCTAACCCCACCAAGTGTAAATCTTGTAGGATATAAATGGGTTTTTTTTTCAGAAAGCGTAACGAGAAGAACGAAATCTTGACGTATAAGGCTCGCCTTGTGGAACAAGGTTTCTCACAACGCCCTGATATTGATTATGAAGAAACATACTCTCCTGTAATGGACGTCATAACGTTCCGCTACTTAGTTAGGTTGGTAGTTTCAGAAGGACTTGAAATGCATCTTATGGATGTGGTTACCGCATATCTCTATGGGGAACTTAATTCAGAGATATTCATCAAGTGCCATATGTCCTTCCATTTCCCAAATCAAGTAACTCAAACCACGGAGTGTGTTTGCAATTCAGTTGAAATGCTCACTTTACGGATTAAAGCAATCTGGACGGATATGGTCTACCCGTCTAAGTGACTATTTGATTGGGAAGGGATATACAAATAATGAACTGTTCCCCTGTGTGTTTATAGAGAAAACAAGTTCCATATTAACAATTATAGTTGTCTATGTCGACAATATGAACATAGTAGGTACTCTTGATGAAATAAGAGAAACCGCAAGCTATTTGAAATCCGCATTTGAGATGAAAGATCTTTGGAAAACTCGTATGTGTCTAGGACTTGAACTAGAACATCGAGCTTGTGGAATATTAATCCACTAGTCTGCATATGTCCAAAAGATACTCATGCAATTTAATATGGACAAAGTGCACCCTGCTAGCACTCCCATGGTTGGTCGAACTTTATATGTATATAAAGATCCATTTAGTTCCAAGGAAGGTGACGAATATGTATTGGGAGATGAATAACCCTATCTAAGTGCAATAGGCGCATTATTGTACTTAGCACAATGTACTCGACTAGATATCTCGTTCTCAGTGAACTTGTTAGCTAGATTTAGCTCAGCGCCAACGCAGCGTTATTGGAATGGTATAAAGAATATCTATAGATACCTAAAGGGAACCATTGAATTGGGTTTGTTTTATCCCTATAAATACGGAAAGAGAGCTTCTAATGTAATTTCGATCACAAACTGGATACGTGTTCACTATTGGGAATACAACGATATCCTGGAGATCGACCAAGCAAACCCCTATGGCTACCTCCACGAACCACTCTGAGATCATTGCTCTACATGAGGCCGTTCATGAGTTTATATGGTTAAGGTCTATCATTACACATATTCGAGGGACATGTGGTTTGAGTTCTACCACTGAAGAGACAACTTGCATTTACGAAGATAATAAAGCTTGCATCGAAAAAATGAAGCAAGGGTATATCAAGGGTGATAATACGAAACATATATCATCGAAGTTCTTTTACAATCAGCAACAACCATGTTTCTAAACATTCAAGTCAGTAAAGTAAAGTCTGATGAAAATATGCCATACTTATTTACTAATTCATTGCCTAAGTCCACATTTGAAAACCATGTGAGAAGTATAACACTAAAGAGATTGTCCAAACTTTCGTGATTACATGTGAAAGTTATAAGACTAAAGGAATTGTCTGAAGCCCGTGATTGCATGATAAGACTAAAATAATTTTCTGAAGCTCGTGATTTCATGAGTAAGACTAAAGTAATTATCTGAAGCTTGTGATAACATAAATAAGACTAAAGAAATTGTCTGAACTCCCAAACCTACTTTGGACTAAAGAAATTGTCTTATATCAGTGGGACCATCTAATGATATCTTGCAGTGTTTTTCCTTTCATCGAGGTTACATTTCCCCACAGGGTTTTGTTACTCGACAAGGTTTTTAATGAGACAACAACAATATCAGAAATGCAATTCATGAAGAGATGCCGACAACAGGAGGAGCATCTATAGATATGATGATTGACATCAAAAGCGTGTTGAACTCTACTCCTTCACCGAGGTAACTTTTTCCCACAGGGTTTTCGATTACTCAGCAAGATTTTTAATGAGACAACAATAATACAAGGAATGCAATTCACGAAGAGATGCCAGTATCCGGGGGAGCATCAAATGATGCCATGATTGACATCAAGTTGTGTTGAACTCTTTTACTTCATCGAGGTTGCTTTTTTCCACAGGGTTTTGTTACTCGAAAAGGTTTTTAATGAGACAACAGTAGCAACAGAAATATAATTTCTCAGTTGAGGTTATTCTTGTCCTTTTTAAATATTCAGGTTTTTCTGCCTAGTGTTTTTCCTAATATAAGTCAAAGGAGAAAATTCTTGACAATTGACGTCATTCCTGAAGCTCAAATATCGTCTCTCCTTCGACCAGTTTTTACCTCATCGAACTATTCTGACAAGGTTTTGACAAAGCAATGAGTCTGTAATGGTGGTCATCCAAGGGGGATTGTTGTAGTAACATGTGTAAAGAAGTGGATGACCACACACCACATATGTCAATATGCATGTGCCTCTACTCTCCTATCTAGACACATGTAACTCTTTATCTTGACCTTACTAACAAGTGTACTAACACAAGCTCTCCTTCTTGTATTGTTAATAAACTAAAGGAAATGAAAGAGAGAACTCATGTACTCTTCCCTTCTTCTAATTTTGTTACTTCTACTTCATTTTTCTCCATTTAATAATTGCCCATTTAGCTCACTCTTTAACATATTTTGATTTTTTTTAAGACACAGTGGGGCCATCTTTGCCTCTATAAATGGTGGTTCTAATTTCTTTTGTTGTCCCATTCAGACGGCTCTAAGGTGCTTATTTCATACCATGTGTTAATATAGTCTAGACTGTATAAATCCAAACTAGATTTGTACTCTTGCTATGCACCGGGCATATTTAACTTCTCATAACAATATTGGCATGTAACTCATGCTATGCACTAGGTTCAGTGAGAATTTTTGATTTGATGTGACGGGGCTTTATCCCGTCCTCATGATGCCATATGTATAATATTTTGACATATTTATAATATTTTTTTGTCATAATTTTCTAAATATGTAAAAATATTTTTCATCATATTTATTAGCATAAATATAATATTTTTTTTTTTAGTTTTTATGGATAAGGTGGGTGATCGCTACCGTTTTAGTATTTGTATATTAGAGCAATATTAAGCAATATGAAAATATTAAGTAATATGAATGGGTGGGTATTGTTCAATTTTAAATAAATAGAGAGTTCTGGTCACCGTTCAACGTGGGGGCGCGATTGAGTTAGTTTTTAAAAGAGTAGTTTTCTAAATATTAGTAATTTAAAAAAGAAAATTTTATCTCCAACCCAAATTCATTTAATATCTTAAAGCATCTTCAATATAAGGTGCAAATTTTACTTTTTCATGATGTATGAGATTTTAGACCCCCATTTAATATAAATTCATCTCTAATAATAGATTCTACAAAATAGGAGGGATGACACAATGAATACTAAGGTTTTAAAGATAGTTTTAACTAGACCTCTGGAATGACCTTCATGTATCATTTTTCATTATTTTTTCTTTTTAATAACAATTTAAAGTAAAATTAAACGGTTAAGATTTTATCATATAATATATTCTAAGTGTTAAATCCCTATACTATTGGAAATATAAGTGTGTAATCCCTATACTATTTTTTACACCCATCGTTGGAGACTTTCATAGATAATAAATTATCTCCAGTAGTATAGAGATTTAACATTTAGAATATCTTATGTGATAAAATCTCAACCGTTTAATTTTACTTTAAATAATTATTAAAAAGAAAAAGTAATGGAAAATATGATACGGATGTCATTCCGGAGGTCTAGTTAAAGACATCTATAAAATTACTGGGTAGCGTTTTTTTGAGATTCATGCTCCTTGAGGTATATCTTAAAATGTGTATATGATATATATTGTACTGACCTTAAGGAATGTTATTATTTCAGGTTGTACATAATCTTAGCCTATGTGTGTGCCTTCTTAAGGAGTGTTTGTTTTTGAAAATCATCCAAACAGACATGAAAAACTCAACTGCGATGAAATTAGAGTTCGTTTGCTTTGATTAAAACATAAGAGGAAGCCGAAAAACTAGTAAGATGCTTCTTGGAGACATATTCCTCTGTGACCGAAGATTATGGCCACAGTTGCTGAAACTCAATTGATTGTGTGAGTCTAAAATAAATGAGCAACAGAAAAATATAGACAACTCGGATAAGGCATAACTTGGTAAGCTACTACTATCTAATAAAGTGATCTCGATAGTCTTGTGAAGTCAAGATAAAATCTCAATGGACTTGTGAAGTCAAGAGAATCTTAATGAACTTGTAAGTCAAGATAATCACAATAAATTTTGTGAAGTCAAATGAGAATTTTGTGGATCCTTTGACGAAAGGATATCTAGAGAGATAATAACTTAAACATTGAGAGGGATGGGACTTAAGCTCATGAAATAAAATTGTCATGAAGGACACTCAACCGTAGTGACTAGAGATCTCAAGATCAAGGTTCAATGAGACAACTAATTTGTGGTGATTAAGGTATACCCTATCAAGGGAATTATATTTTTCTATCCTTCCCTATGGTGTATTGATATGATAGTGCGATTGCATGTGAATGATGACTTTTAATATGTCTTAATGGGTTTTATAGTTTCGATTGAAGATTGAAGAGGGGTGTAGCAGGAAACTCTTGATACACTCACCTATCTGAATGTCAAAGTGGGCCGGTTTCTTCTTGAATATGAGAGAATTATCTAGAGCATTCATGAAACCAGAAAATTTTCTTAAAGCCAAAATAAGCACAACCGCACGAGCTTGATAGCAACCTTTGAGATGTCATGCGTGGTGGTTATCGACAAGACTACACTAAATGTTGGGTAGTTTAAGACATCGCGCTCACTGACTAGCAAGTAGTCTCGGTAATCTCTCACTAAGAAAATGTTCAAGACCTCATTGACACCTCTGCCTATAATGGTATTTCCTGTTTTCTATGTGATTTCCGATTTCTTTTTCGAGATTTAATTCATTTGGAGAAAATGAGTTTTATGTTGTTTTTTATGGTCTTGGTATCACTGGTTCTTAGAACCTAAAGGTCACTAAGGGTTCACTGAAATGACATATTTTGAGAATTACTGAAAATACATGTATATAACAAAAATCCGGGAGCGGGTATTGGGAGGTCTCTTGAACTTGAAATTTATTTTTGTTGTTTTCTATCTTGACTATCAAAATAGTAATTAAGACATTATTTTTTAGCTAAATCTATAAATTATGATATTTATTTTGTGATAATTTTATGATTGTTAAGATTTCATCATTAATTCAGTTGATATTGATAAGCCACAAAACATGGTCTTGAAAGAGATAAAATGACACAACGTTTTGAGAACAAGTTTAAGAGTTACTGGAAGTATTCTGAACAAGTGGAGAAAGATTAAAAGTTAGTTTGATTTCATAAGGTGCAGAGGATCGGTTGAACAGAAATTTTTCGGCTCTCTTAACCCATATGCTTGATGAAAAAGTTTTTTACTAGCACAATCAAAAAGCAGAGTTGCGAAACATCTTCAAGAGCACAACCTAATATATATATGACTTAGTTGTTTGAAATTTTCCCTAGTAGTTTTCTTTGTATTTTTTTATATTGTTTTTAACACTATCAGGCTATCTGAACCAGAAATTCATTTACAGAGCTGCGTTTTAAAGATTTTTCGATGGGTGAACAAAACTCACATTTTAATGTTATATTCCCTCTGTTTCTAGAAAAGTGATAGTAACATTTTTCTAGAAACAAAGGGAGTACATGTCAAAACTTAGAAATAACATACTATCTTTGTCTCATGAAAAAAATTTACTAACATTTTTTTCATTTTAATCTTAAAAATATACTAAAATATAAAAATGATATTAACTTTTTTCTAAAATAAAGAAAATATTTAATAAAGTGTATGTTAAAATTTTATATAATTTATAGACAATTTTTAGAAGAATACTAAGAAAGTTTTATTTTTCAGCACGTGCATTGTTTAATGGATACATAAGTAACATGCACCGTTTCCCCCCAGTAAATGCATAGATATCATGCATCTTTTGTTGATGCATAGACACCGTGCAACCATTATCAAGTGAATATGGATGCATAAACACTGTACGTTTGTTGTTCAGGGAATATGTAGACACCAAACCGGAAAATCCCAATTCTTGTTTTTTTAAGCTTGTAGCCAATAATCAGTTAATACATGTATAACATGTAGCCCTTTGTTTTGTAGGTTTTCATGTTTTATACGGTATAGTTATGGGCAACTTTTTGACCCTACTGGACAAGGCAGTAAAAAATTTTCTTTTCTTTTGACCTGAGTATAATTTTTCTTTTTGAAAATGACATTTGCATCCAATCTGCTATCCACATAGTTTTGGGCAGAACTCGTCTAGGGGGCAACAGAATAACCCAATAGTTTGACAAATTATCCAATATTACAAGGGGACTTTTGTCTCGCATTTGGACCAACTACCCAAGCAATTCCACACTGGCACACATTGACATAGACATGGGGACGTACTAGAATAAGAAATAGGGACAAAAACTGACCAGTTCAGCTGTTTGGAGCATGTCCGGATGGTGGCCTCGAGAGCTAAGAGCTTTATAAATTACGTCAGTTTCTTTAAAAGCATCAGCCTCTACGATCACCGCATTTCCCTCATCACCTCCCCAAAATGATCTGTGTATGTACCAAATGTTAAATCTGCAATAATAAAAAACACTAAACAGAAGAAGATGTTAAGGTTAATGAAATCTCTGTATTTATATTACACAATGGACAGAGCCACATGCTCAGCAAATTGTCTTTAATACAATAGTCCGTGGGTACTCATCAAAAATGAGAGATGTTATACCCCCACAACGGAAATGTGTCCAGGATAGAACTGCCCGTTATGACTAGTATAAGCACAATACTAGTCACCCTCAAACGAACTCAACAACAATTTAGATGGAAGGGAAATAAACAAGCAGTGCGCAAAACAAAGCAAGAAGAGGGGAAAAGAAGACAGGATAGTAGCTGCTTCTGGAGTAAGTTGAAATGAAGAATATCGTTTTCTTTTATAGGTAGAAGAAGAGAATAGTTTTAATGAAAATCAATTCCGTGCATGAAGCACGAACATAATGTTTGAAATTCAATTCCGTGCATGGAGCACGGACTTAATCTTTAAAAAACGGAATTAAAACTGTCAATTTATTCTCTCTTTAATTCAGCTTAAATCTCGTCGGGTCAGACGCCCCCCACATTAAAACGAAATTTAGTTTAGTTTTAAATTCTTTAAGGAAATAATTTTTCAAAAAGGATAAGTCTTGGTTGGCCCGCAGCCGCAGCCACGCCCGCAGCCACAACCACAACCACAACCGCAACCGAAGCCACAGCCACACCCGCACCCGCATCCGTAGCCGCAACCGCAAACGCAAACCCAAGCGCACCCGCACCCGCACCCGAGCTCGAGCGTGCGTGCTTCGGTGCGAAGCCCCGCATGTGTATGAAAAGTATGGTTGCACCAACTAGCCCATAGCCTTAGTCCTTTCCCAACCACAAAAGTGTCTAAACCCCTAAGGGCCCTCCTTAGATGCAACTTTCTTGGTAATAAGGAGAGGAATCATCTTTAGTTTCTCCAATGTGGGACTAAAGGTTCATTCACAAAAGTGAAAATGAGCTAGTTTCCTTAGTGACCCCTTGGTCCTAAGATCCATTCCCACAAAGACCAAAAAACAAAACATTAGAAGTTCATTTTCTCCAACAATCCCCTACATGAATGAAAACCCGATGAAAATCAGAAATCGGAAAGCGAGAAATACCACTATAGGCAATAGGTGTCCATAAGGTCTTGAACCTTTGCTTAGTGAGAAATTACCGGAACTACTTGATGGACATTGAACGCGATGTCTTGAACTGCCATCGTTTGGTGTAGTTCATCAATAACTTCCACGCATGATATCACTCTAGGTGCTGTCAAGTTCGTGCCATTTTGTCCATTTTGGCTCTGGACGTATCCCGTTTCTCAGAATGCTCTAGAGAATCAGCTTTATTCTCATAGGAAGCGGCCAACTTCCTCATTCAGATAGGTGAGTTATATCAAGAGTGTTTACTGCTTCACCCCACTTCAATCATAAATTGAAACTATAAAACTCATTAAGACTTAATAAAAAGTCATCCTTCATATGCAGTCACACTATCACGTCTACACCATAGGGATGGGACAGAGAATGAAATTCTCTGATAATGTTTCCTTTAACTCACCACAAATTAGTTGTCTCATTCAAAACCTTGATCTTGGGATATCCAGTCAGCAAGGTTGAGTATCCTTCATGGCAAGTTTATTTAATGAGATTAATCCCCATCCCCCTCGATGCATTACTAACTATCTCCTTGGACAAACCTTTCATCAAAGGGTCCACGATATTCTCCTTAAACCTCACAAAGTCAACAGAAATAACGCCAGTTGAGATTAGTTTTTTTAGGGAATTATGTCTTCTACGAATGTGTATAGACTTCCCATTATAGTTGCTTTTTTTACCATTAGCTATTGCAGCTTGACTATCACAATGTATAAATATAGCTGGCACAGGCCTATGTCAGAGAAGAATGTCTTCTAAAAAACATCTTATCCAAGCGGCTTCCTCTCCTGCTTTATCTAAAGCAATAAACTCCGATTCCATAGTGGATCGAGCTATACATGTCTGTTTGGAACTCTTCCAAGATACAGACCCACATGCTAGAGTGAACACATATCCACTCGTAGACTTAGACTCCTCTGAGTCTGATATCCAATTTGCATCACAAAATCCTTCAAGGACTGCAGGGTATCTCTCATAATTTAAACAAAAGTTCAAAGTGTACTTCAAGTACCTTAACACTCTAAAAAGTGCATCCCAATACTCCTGCCCTGGATTACAGGTATACCTACTCAACCTACTCACATCATAAGCAATGTCTGGTCTCGTACAATTCATCAAATACATCATACTTCCTATAACACGTGAATATTCAAGTTGTGAAACTTCATTACCCTTATTCTTTTTGAGTCTACAACAAGGATCATACAGAGTACAAGCAGGTTTACTATCAAACTGGTTATATTTCCTAAGCACAGATTCAACATAATGAGATTGACTAAGACTATATCCATTAGAATTTCTTCTAATATTCATCCCTAAGATCACATCAGCGGGGCCTAAGTCTTTCATGTCAAAATTCTCATTTAGCATGTTCTTTATGAAATTAATTACATCCATGTTTGTACCAAGTATAAGCATATCATCAACATACAAGCATACAATCACACATGCATCATTCACAAGTTTAATATATACACACTTGTCAGATTCATTAATTTTAAAACCACTAGAGATCATTATTTTATCAAATTTTTCATGCTACTGTTTAGGTGCTTGTTTCAAACCATACAAGGATTTTTTCAGTTTACAAACTTTGTTTTCACAACCTCTCACTACAAATCCCTCAGGTTGGTCCATATAAATTTCTTCATCTAATTCACCATTTAGAAAAGTTATTTTTGCATCCATTTGATGTATCTCAAAGTTATGAATGACAGCAATAGCAATTAACATCCTAATGGAAGTAATTCTCGTAACAGGTGAATAAGTATCAAAGAAATCTACACCTTCTATCTGTTTATAGCCTTTAGCTACTAATCTAGCGTTGTATTTTTCCACAGTTCCATCTACCTTACATTTCCTTTTGAAGATCCATTTACAACCTATGGGTTTACACCCTAGAGGTAAATATACAATCTCCCAAGTACCATTCTGTATAATGGAATCCATTTTACAATTGACGGATTCTTTCCACCATGGAGCTTCAGAAGAAGTCATGGATTCTTTATAAGTATGTGGATCAGTCTCAGCTAAGCATGTTATGAAGTCTGACCCAAAATATTTTTCAGTTCTAAGTCTTTTACCTCTTCTAGGCTCAAATTCAAATGCATCTTCCTTTAAAGGTAATGTATGACTAGTGGAAGGGACATCTAGGGAATCAACACATATCATGCGAGAATCAGATTTCAATGGAAAAACAGTTTCAAAGAACACAACATCCTAGATTCCATAATAGTATTCACACCAATTTCAGAAATTTCAGAACTTACAACCATAAATCTATATGCGGTAGTATGTTCAGGATACCCTATGAAGACACAATCAACAATTTTGCTATGTATAAGAAGGTTGTTTACCTTTCCATAACTCATATGGAGTTTTATTTGATCCTTTAAAGGGTACTCTGTTCAATACATAGCAAGCTGAGAGGACGGATTCCCCCCACAAGTTTGCAGGTAATCCTGAACTAATTAACATGGCATTCATCATCTCCTTAAGGGTTCGGTTCTTCCGTTCAGTCACACCATTAGATTGTGGTGAATAAGGAGGGGTTACTTCATGTATAATACCGTGTTCTATGCAAAAATCTCCTATAGGAATTACATACTCACCACCACGGTCAGACCTAACAGTTTTAATGGTAGCACTCATTTGGTTTTCAACTTCTAGTTTATATATCTTAAAGGATTCTAAGGCATCATCCTTACCTTTAAGTAAATATATGTGACAGTACCTCGTACAATCATCTATAAAAGTGACAAACCATTTCTTACCACCTCTAGTTTGAACTGATTTCATGTCAACTAGGTCTGAATGAATTAATTCTAAGGGTTTAGAATTTCTCTGAATATTTTTCCTATAATGTTTTTTAGCATATTTTGATTCTACGCATATTTCACATTTATGTTCATTGTCCAAACTAAATTTGGGTATGCATCCTATGCTAGCCAGTTTATTCATTGACTTATAGTTTACATGTCCAAGTCTACCATGCCAAACATTCAATGACACACAAACATAAGCAGAAGAATCAATTTTATTCATTTCAACAGAGGTTACATTAAGTTTATAAAGACCCTCAGTCTTATAGCCCTTTCTTACATAATCCATACCCTTAGTGATAATAACTTTCCCATATTCAAAAACAAGTTTAAAACCCTTATCATCTAAAACACCACAAGATACAAGATTTTTGCAGATGTCCGGAACATGAAGAACTTCATTCAATGTGAGAGCTTTTCCATAAGTGAGCTTTAGCCCAACTTTGCCTTTTCCCGCAACCTGTGCTGAGGATGAGTTACCCATGTAGAGTTTCTCTCCTTCCCCTACCTTATGATAGGAGGTGAACATATCCCTGTATCCACAGACATGCTTGGTAGCACCAGAGTCTACCCACCAGTCTCTCACATTGGTTACCAGATTGACTTCAGACACCGTGCCAGAAAACGCGTTCTTGTTGTTTTCAACCAAATTAGCATTGTTTTTCTTATTATTAAAGTCCTTACATTTTCTACAGTGCATTTCCATATGGCCAGGAGTTCCACACACATAACAGGCACCTTTAATTTTACCAATGTCAGATTTGGGTTTCTGAAACGTACTTGTGATGACCAGGCTTGCGTTTGCTGTTGTCGCCCTTTTCAGTATTGGAAGACTTGTGTTCAATTACATGAGCCTTGTTGGACATGTCCCTTGCAGAAGATACGTTCTTGTCTTTGGAGCACAGTAATTCTTCCACTTGAATCTTCTTACCCAATTCAACCATACTGACTTCACCAGTTTCATGTCTCAATCTACGTTTGTTTTCAGAACATGGAGAAGGTAATTTCTCAATCACAGCAGATACTTGAAACGTTTCATCTATCACCATACCTTCAGCCAGAATTTCATTTGTAATACGATGAAGTTCAAGGAATTGATCAACCACAAATTTGTCATTTGAAATTTTTTATTCTAGAAACCTAGCTACCAAAAATTTCTTACTTCCAGCAGTTTCATCTTGGTATTTTACCTCTAAAGCATCCCATAAATCAAAAGCAAAGAAGTTGTCTTTTGCATTGGAAAAATCATACAATGCATCTTCTAAACAGTTCAGAATATGATTTTTTGCCATATAGTTCTGTCTATCCCAACTTTCCAACTCCCTTTCATTTCCAGCATCATTCAAAGTCTCATCAAACGATTTCAGAACTAATTCATCTAGCATATGGAAACTCAAAAAGAACAATATCTTGGATTGCCATCTTTTGAAATCTTTGCCGCTGAATTTTTCTGGTCTGTCAACATTACTTTTACCCATTGTTACAAAACAAGTTGTATTGTGTTAATATTGTTGGTTCTGCAACAATAGAAAGCACTAAGCAGAATTGTCCTTAACACAATAGTCCGCGGGTACTCCTCAAAAATGAGAGATGCTATACCCCCACAACGGAGATGTGTACAGGATAGAACTTCCCGTTATGACTAGTATAAGCACAATACTAGTCACCCTCAAATGAACTCAACAACAATTTAGATGGAAGGGAAATAAACAAGCAGTGCGCAAAACAAAGCAAGAAGAGGGGAAAAGAAGACAGGATAGTAACTGCTTCTGGAGTAAGTTGAAATGAAGAAATTTGTTTTCTTTTATAGGCAGAAGAAGAGAATAGTTTTAATGACAATCAATTCCATGCATGAAGCACGAACATAATGTTTGAAATTCAATTCCGTGCATGGAACACGGACTTAATGTTTAAAACGGAATTAAAACGGTTAATTTATTCTCTCTTTAATTCAGCTTAAATCTCGCCAGGTCAGACGCACCCCACATTAAAACGAAATTTAATTTAGTTTTAAATTCTTTAAGGAAATAATTTTTCAAAAAGGATAAGTCTTGGTTGGCCCGCAGCCGCAGCCACGCCCAAGCCCAAGCGTGCGTGCTTTGGTGCGAAGCACCGCGCGTGTGTGAAAAGTATGGTTGCACCAACTAGCCCATAGCCTTAGTCCTCTCCCAACCACAAAAGTGTCTAAACCCCTAAGGGCCCTCCCTTAGATGCAACTTTCTTGATAATAAGTCAAGGAATAATCTTTAGTTTCTCCAATATGGGACTAAGGTTCATTCACAAAAGTGAAAATGAACTAGTTTCCTTAGTGACCCCTTGGTCCTAAGATCCATCCCACCAAAACCAAAAAACAAAACATTATAAGTTCATTTTCTCCAACACCAAATGCAGTCATTCCTTGGATAATCGAAAGATGTAAAAAATCCAAATCAAGTTCAAGACAGGAATACTACCCATCAAAGTTAACTCTAACGTTTGAAGAACCCCAAGTTTAATCTGCTAGTGCGATTGCTCCCCAAATGCTAATGTTCGATTTATCTAGCCGACTTTTATTCAAAGTTGTTATAGGAGGTTAGGAAATTTCACGGGCTGCTAAATCCATATAAAAGAAAACAATGATCACCATTCCATTGGATCCACTACAAGAAAAACGGGTTTAAACGACCGAAATCTTAGCAAGAGCTCGAAAATTTAGTCTCTTTAACAGTTTAAGCATCTAAAATTGCAACTGCCATAAATGTTAGCGGCTATAAACCTGTGTCCACTATTATATAACAACGAAAAAATATATATAATCGCTAGATCCTTTGTTCAAGTAATTTATAGCAACTAATAAAGTGATCATGTAGCTATTTACTTTGAGGCACAGACTCGTAGCAACAACAAAATAAATTGGTTTCTCTAAATGTTAGCAAGAGCCCAATATTATAGTCGCTTTAATTGTTTAAGCTACAAAACTTGCAACTGCCAAATAATTTGGCTGCTTTAAATCTGTGTCAACTCATTTTTAGCCATAGCCAGATGTGTTTGGTCGCTATATCCTTTTTCCAAGTAATCTATATAGCATCTAAAAAAGTGTTCATGTAGCTCTTTACTTTGAGGCACAGACTCGTAGCAACAACAAAATAAATTGGTTGCTCTAAATGTTAGCAAGAGCCCAATATTTTAGTCGCTCTAAGGGTTTAAGCTACAAAACTTGCAACTGCCAAATAGTTGGGTTGCTTTAAAGTTGTGTCAACTAATTTTTAGCCATAGCCAGATGTGTTTGGTCGCTATATCCTTTTTTCAAGTAATCTATATAACATCTAAAAAAGTGCTCATGTAGCTCTTTACTTTGAGGCACAGACTCGTAGCAACCAAAATATGAATTACTTGGTAAAACCTCTCCCAGCAACTAAGTTTAAGCCGCCACCACCATTTCAAAAGAAGTCAGTTTTTGAAGTAGACATTTGAGAACTTAATTAGTATTAATCCAACAATCTTATTAGGATTTGTTTAATGGAAACATGAAAACTTGTTCAAATCATTGTTTGAAAAAAAAAATTAACATGAGTCGACTAAATTGACTATAATTTGGTTATAATTTTTTTTTTTGTTACAATGTGTTTATCAATTCTATTTTATCTTTTAATAGCAATTTATTTAAAAATTTGCCTTAACAAGTAGAACTTCGTTGTCAAAAAATACAAAGTTTTGATCCTATCTTCTGTACTCAATCCGACTTATCTCAGTTATCGTACCAAATAAAATCACACAAGCAACTCAGTCCAACCCTCACCAAAAAAGCCCTTCCATTTCTAGCCAGAAAAGAAGATTCAATACAGCTTGAAGTGTTAATTTAGCTTTTGACCCTCACCAACCTCTCTTGGAAAACAGTCTAGAGTTCGCATCAATTGAACCAGACTTCGGACCATTTAACAAGCAGAAAGCTTGTTTAGTACAAAATAAGTTGAAGTATCAAGAATCAAGGATGATATTGTGAAAAATATATGGATCACCATTACTTATGCCTTCACATAGTTTCAACTTTCATTATTCATTTCTAATTAATATTTACAACTAGTAAAAAAAAGACCTAACTAGCACCACCAACCACCGGGTACAAAAATTCACCCGAACTAAGATAGAATCTCATATTTCTAAACATAGTATGATATAACTAGGTACGTTTCTGTGTAAAGCAAAGTTCAACACACCCATAGAGTTCTACTGAGTGTGCTCATACTAAATATGAGTACCATTTACTTCTTTCTGGTCAGGTGAAGGCATGTTTCCATCTTTTTCACCTGTTTTATCTTCAAGTAGATCGTCATTCAAGTCAAGAGAAGAACTATCTTTCTTGGTTCCAACATATGAAATCTGTCCTGACTCTGCAACTTGGATAGAATGAGTTTCTTCAGCAATGAGTTTCCTGGTTTCCATAAGAGAAGCTAGTGCAAGAGGACTCTTTGTTGCAGCCACCTCTAGCGCCTTAGCAGCCTTCTCAGCCTCTGCAATCAGTAACCTAGCAACAAAAACATCATAGATGAAGGTGTGGCTAGAATTAGAAGCAGTTTCATGTGAATTTCTAATCTAATAGTTTCATTGAAAAAATGATAGCTTCGTGAATCATAATCGATTCACCAATTAGGACAAGTGTTGGAGCTATCAAATTCTGCCGTAATACCTTGAAGTATTTATATCTTAAAGTTGTGTGAACTATCCTAAAGCAATATAGCAATGGCATATACACTTACTTTGCACGTTCCACAACTTCTGTTTTCTTGGTTTCTGTAACAGCCCTATGCGCTCTAATATTCCTTATCATCTCCAACTTGGAATCTGCTAATGGATCCTTGTATGGTGTTGCACGACTTTTCTTTTAATGTCACTCTCAGATTCACTATAAGCTTTCCTTCTCGCAGCGTTTCTATCTGCATTAGGCTTTCTCCTTGGCTTCCTCTCTCTACCTTCAAGTATTCCGCGATACTTGTTCAGAGCATCACAAACCCGTTCACGATAACTCTTAATTAAAAAAAATAACACCTTGGGTTAGCTCACGACATCACAGTTCAGATGAGATTAAGACAAATTTGTTTCGCAGTATCAAATGAGGACAAAAAAATCTATTTGTTGCTTACAGGATCAGCCCATTTGGCAGATATGGCTTTTGATATTTTCCTCCTTTGCTCGAGGGATTTGGGTGCCCTCTTTCTCCCCTTGGGCCTTGGTGCGATTCTCCTCTGCTCAATGCTTTCCAACCACTCCTGCTTTAACTTTTCATCCAAAACTTCATATGAATCCTACTGCAGCTCTGCTTCCCCATTATATCCTCTTCTAGAAGCATCTGCAATCAAGTTTTGCCACTCGAAACAGCAGTTTCCTTGCACCATCAACTTCTCACAACGCCGTTGCCACCCCATTTGCACTCCAACCCCTATTTTGTTCCTTGTCTTTTCACTGTATAATTCATTGCATAGATAAGGAACAGAAGATAGTACACCAACATGATGACAAAATAAAATAAACAAAGTTGAAAAACTCAATATCCAGTAAAGCAGTAACTCAACCGCCACAAATGAAGTATCATATCAATAACAGTAATTAACGACCAAATATTGATACGAACTTTTAGTTTTGTAACCAGTACAAATAATCTTATATGATTTCTTTTGTAAGAGTAAGATGTCTTTTTCTAAAAGTTAACATTCTGTTTTTTCATAACACACGCATTTATAGGCTAGCTAACAACGATAAATACCAACCTGCATTGTAATACAAGGAAACTTGGGTTTCCTCGCACTCTTTAGTGCCTTTGGCCTGTGAAAGGTTACTGGTGTACGGATCTTCTTAGCCCTCTTCTTTATCATTGGTGCTCCAGCTGACTACCTTGGAAACTTTCAAATTATGCTCATTTGGGTCGTCCATCTTTGTTATAGCAACTACATGACAAGCAAATGATATTAGACATAAGATCTACAAAAAATATGCCATAACAACCCTAACATTCTTCATAAGAAGGAATGAAAAAAACATCCCAAATCAAAACATTCTTTATTGGGCAAATTCAATTAATGAATCGGTTTTGTTGATGGTAAAGTCTCTCTGTACACATTCAAGGGATCGCACCCGGAAAAACTTAAATTAGTATAATACCAAAAACACAAATTTTGAACTATACAATTGCCAGGTACAACTCAAATTTCACACAGCCATACACACTATATAGCCCAACATACACAGGGCATTGGGTAGATATCTACTGAGTAGTCAATGCACAAATCAGGTTACTACACAATTTGACCCATTATTACATAAACTATCACCCAATCAAACCATAAAACTGAAACCACCTGCTCACCACAATTGCAAACTCAATGGCTTGGCTCAATGAACTCAAATTCTTGCTGAATAAACAAGTGTTCATGTGAATCATGTCAACAAATCAATAAGATTCATCTGCATTATCACCTACAGGTGTACCATACTCATCTACATCTACCACCAACTTCGGCTTAGCAACAATACTAGTTGAAGCAGTCTCTATTTCAGGAAGAATAATATGTATCAAATGGAAATAAAGAACACAATCATACTGACAAACAAAATGAAAATACTAAACATGTACTCTTCATAAACCAATAATTGTGGATTTCATATAAAGTAAAGACAATACAAGTAGTTATATCAAATATGAAACCACAAAATTCATCACAATTCAAACCCCCAACAAAAGAAGAAAACCCCTTTTTTAAAAACAAAACAAGAACCCAAAAACAAATATTAAAAATCAAAAACCAATTTTCAAACGACAAATAGAAACTCTAAAATCAGAAAACCTAAAATCAGAAGTTGATACTACAAAACTAGAACAAAATATTGTTTTCATGAGATCACCTTAAGAGAGGCAGAGACAGCGAAAAATATTGTGAAAGATAAAGAGATTTGAGAGAAAGAAACCCTAGGTTTTCAGAAAAAAAAATAGAATCAAGGATGGAGACCATATTATATACAACAATTTAGGGGGGGAAATGTTGGGGATTAAGGAGGGAAAGGAATTGGTAAATTTTTGGAGCGGGGAAAAAAGAATGGGGGGAAATATTGGGGATTTTTGTTCTTCTCGAATCCTAGTTTTGGTAGATGTGAAGAAAAATAAATGGCTAAACAAGAGCCACGTTCACAACTTATCATAGAGCCACGTTAGGAACTAGACGAATAAAAATCATTTTTTTGTCTCCTTCTATTCATTTGTAAAAGAAAGATTTAAAATGAGGACATTATTTTATCAAACTGTACACATTAGAAAATAGATTTAATTGAATAGATTTTTATGGTCATAGATAAATTTTCAAGACACGAGATTAATTATGTCTGGGATAAACAATAAATTATCTTATTGGATACATAACCGTACCAAAATTGTATCACCAAGACATTATCATATTGAGGTGTACCCATTAAAAGTACATTTCAAATAAGGGTGTTGATTTAATTTATAATCAGAAGTCCTTATTTAGAAAGAGATTAAGAGAGAGCAAACAAAATTAAGTGATACCGATAGAATTTGAGAGAAATTGAGTAAGGACGTCTGACAGAGGGTAAGATTGACGGATAACAAGCGAAATTAAGTGAACCAGATATAAATTCGGTTTGAATTAACTGAAAACTATATAAACCCATGAAATCCAGGAAAATCGATTGAGTGTATTCAAGTCAGTTCGATAAAAAATCGAGTGAACTCAAGTGAGATTGATGAAACATTGAGTGATTTATAGTGAAAGAACATAAATGATTGAATTCAAAATAGATCGAAGATTAATTAGTGAGTTCGAACTCCATATTGATTGACCTCGTCCGATTCCATATAATATTCATCAGTCTCGCTCAATATTGCTTAATCTTATTTAGTATCCTTCAATCTAACTTGATTTTAGTTGAATGCACTAAATTTCGCTTAAGGTGTTCACTTGTCTCACTCAATTTCACTTCAAATTAATCAGTCTTGTTCAATTTTGTTCTTTATTTTTTCAATATTATTCAATTTCACTCAAATTGTTTCGATCTCATTTAGTTTTATCATTTGTATAGAATATGTTTAGATTTTGGGTAAATCGTCTATATTGCTTTAAGGGTCCCACGAAAAACCGATAAAATCCGATTGAAGGGATATGAAATTTCAACCGATTGTGTAGTGGATGTTAAAGGGATTAGGGTGTTTTTGATGTTGATGATGGGGGTGGTAGTAAAAAGGTCGGGTGAGAGGCTTTTGATGAAAAACATGAAGAAGAAGAGTGAGGTAGGAAATTGAAAGAGGGAGTTAGGGTTAAAGCAACTGTAGTGGGGTGAACATTTTAGCTAATTTGCCAATTACCATCCCACTGGGATGGGAAAATCCAAAAAATGTATTAGTAAATGGGTATCTGCCCATTAAGGTGTTAGTTGATCAGGGATAAAATGGTCATTTTAAAAATCAATGGTAAAAATAGTTATTTTTATCATGTACCTATGTTGGTCATATTATAATTAATAACCTAATCGATCGAGTAAGAATCTTTATTGTAACCCTAAATGTACCTATGTTGTTCATATTATGCTTCATGACCTAGTCGATTGAGTATGAATCTTCAACGAAACCCTAAATGTACATATGTTGGTCATATTCTGCTTAATGACCTAGTCGATTGAAGAGAAAACTTTAATTGAACCCTAAATGTACGTGTGTTAGTCGTGTTTAACTTTTGTGTAAATCATTTATATTGCTTTGAGGGGCTCACTGTATGATTTTGGGTAGATTTTGGGTAATTTATACCGGATGAACCACTGTATGCCTCGTGTCATCTCCAATTAGCCGGAATATCTATTTTTTGGTTTGCGTTAATATTCGTCGGATCTAAAACTTCTGTTATATTGTTTGAATGATATCATTTGTGGATATCATTTGAGATTGACCAAAGTATGTGTGAGATTGATCTAAGTATATATTACTTAATAACTTATATATGAGATTGACTTAAGTCTATGTTCGCTCCTATATGATGGTTATTCAAGAGAGTCCCTCTTGGCCAAACGACATAACTAATTCTAAATGCAGAAAAGCCTGCAGTTACACTCGAATGTATCTTATGTTATAAATCACTCTTAGCTTAACTACGCTGAAGAGGCAAGAAGTAAAATTAACTAAAATAAAAACACAAACGATTAAACAAAAAATTAAAATTTGTAGAATATATGAAATTATACGTGTGTTGTTTGCTAAAGAGAACAAGTTTATTTATATGAATTTAATAACCGTTCATTGTTCTTTTGGTCGTTGGACCTGTATATATTGAGAGACGTATGCTTTATTGGGTGTTCTGGTTGTGACCCGTACATAAAAAAAAAATTAAATTTAGTCCGTCAGATTCGTGTTCCGTATGAGCATAAGATATGAATTTTGAACCGTCAGATTAACGATCCGTATGAGTAGAAGATGAAAAACCTAGAACCATCCGATCAGCGTAAAATTTTAATCTTGAACCGTCAGTTGAATTAAACCCTATTTATTTTACTTATTGACCATGAAGTTTCTGTTATTTACGTTTAGTACCCTTATATATAAACACCCTAACCCTAAGTTATTTCATCACTTCTCACTTCCAACGCCTCCCTTCCTAAATCTCTCTGCCTCCCTCATTGAATCTCTCTTAAATTTCAATCTTTCTCTCTTTCTCTCTTACTGCAACCAAACTACCTGCATCCAAAATTCATCCACAAACCTTTGCAAAATAATACCTTTGCCCCCATTTACGTTCTACATCTATAATCCATCCGTAAACCATTACAAAATACCTTCGCCGCCATCTAAAAAGTACGGCTTTAAAAATGTTTCTAATGTTAGTTTAGCTTTTGATCCTCACAAGTCACTTCACTATGAAGCTATACAGCTAACTGCGTTCAAGCGAAAATCTAGTCCTCTAAATCATCCTTGGAAGGATTTGGGGATTATAAGTCCCTCCCAAGTGAACTTTGGATTAGGATATTGTGGCGTCTTCTGGAATGGTGTTTTGTATCGTTTCTATTAAAACCCTTAAAGTTTTCACTGTAAGTGTGACCATTGGCCCAATCTAAATTTGGTTGTGTGATTTGGTTTAACTTTTTTAGAAATGAAAATTTGGTTGTTTTGTTTCAATTTTTTTTTTCTGTTTTCATATTGTTCTCTTATGGTGGACTTGTGGTATGAGTTTAGATTTACCTGTCGTTAGCTAGTTTTCCCTGGTGGATGTTGGGTTGTTTGCGGTGAAGAACTCAACACTGTCAAGGTGGGTTAAATTCTGTTGGACTCGTCAGAGCTTTCTCGGAAGGTATCCAAAGTCGGACAATGGATAGTGGCCACTACTAGTAGTTCCATTTTTTAGTGTTAGAATGAGACTAATAGACAAAAGCATGTTCCTGGGTAGGCACACTACAATGTAAACATTCACTTCCTTTTTGAGTTTTTTCTTAGTTTAGCTTAGGTCTCTTGGTACAAGTATGTTGTCGTCTGAGTGATTTTCTGAAGCTGTAAAGGATTTACACTCTTCGGTTTCAACTGATTGGGGAGCTTCCCTTCTGCCGGTGGAAAATCCAGGTCCAAGAATCTAGTTAAGGGGAAACCCCAAAAAAACAAAATTGTAGGGCTTACAGCTATGAATAAGTTTAGGACGTTTTATGTAAAATTAGACATAAGTAGACTTTCGAAAATAGTTGGCCAGTGAGGACAGTTGATTCTACTTGTCTTTAGCTAGTTTTCTCTGGCGGCTAACTTATTATCCCAGGTAATCTTTAGTTGCTTGGTTGCCAAAGTTGATTCTACCTGTCTTTAGCTAGTTTTCACTAATTAAGTTTTATTATTTGGTTTCTTGATTCAGTTCTTGATGTTACTGTGTGTCCAATTCAGGGTTAATGCTCCTTATTCTTATTAGTTCTGATTTTCTTTGTATTTTTTTTTGTTCGTATATGCAGGACCCAAGTTTATCACTTTTTTTTTAGAGATGAACATGAACTAGATGTGGAATGAGTACTCACTCTATTGATCTCAAAAATCAAAGCTAAAAAGCAGATTAAGTGTTATAAGGTTGCAGTAATATGAATCTTGAAGTGTTTTTTAGCTTTGTCCAGTGATATTTAAAGATCCATGATGGGTGCTTCAAAGTTGAAGTAGTTGTATCAGTGGTGTTCCTAATCTTTAGGTTTAAAATTGAAGTGTTTTTGATGGAATTGTAAATGAAATTGTTTTTTTTTTTCTGTAAAAAATGATTGTAATTATTTTGACTAAATATGATGTAAATTGAATTCAGGAATAATAAAGTTGATCAATTGTGATTTTAATTTGGTTCATAATTGTTTTTAATTTGATTTTGTTATTCATTAATAATTATATACTTTTAATTATTATTATATAATCTTAATTAGTGATTTTTAATTATAATTATAATTTGGGATTATCTAAATCAGAATTTGTTCTTAGCGAGCAAAAAAAAATTAGTAGCTTAAAAACTTAAACGATCAACTTCAGGAACACAAAAATTTGGTAGTTTAAAAACTTAAGCAATTAACTTAAGGCCAATCAAAATCAGAAATTACCTTTAGCGTAATAGCTTAAAATTTTAAGCAACCAACTTGAGTAAAAACTTCGCTAGCTTAAAATCTTAAGCAACAAACTTCAGGCAAATCAAAATCAGAAATCATTTTTAGCAAGCAAAATCATTTGGTCGCTTAAAACCTTAACCAAGCAACTTAGGTTAAGTTGTTCCATGATAGCTCCTGAGTCACAAACCGCTTTTAGAGAGTAAAAAATTTTGTAGCTTAAAAACTTAAGCAACCAACTTCAGGCCAATCAAAATAAGAAATTGCTTTTAGCGAGCAAAATTATTTGGTCGCCTAAAACCTTAACCAAGCAATTTCAGGAAGAGTTGTTCAATGTATCTATCAACTAGGTATTTTACTTGCTTTAGAATGGTTGGTATATCTGAAGCGATTGGTATTTTACTTGCTATATTGGTTGGTCTAGATGTTAAGCGATCACAGTTTTACTTGCTCCATGGTAGTTGGTCTATATCTTAAGCAACAAGAAGAGTACTCGCTTTAGGTAAGTTGGTTGATTACTAGAGCGACTGCATGGCCGCTCAAGACCTTTACAAGGCTGGCTTTTTACAACCACGGGAGCGACTGCCACTTTAAGTCGCTATAACGGTTATAGCGATTTAAAAGGGGCTTTAAGCGACTTAAAAGGGGCTTTAAGCGACTTAAAACGACATGTTGCTTAAACCCTTTTTTCTTGTAGTGTAGTAGTATGTTTAGGATATCCTATGAAGACACAATCAACAATTTTGGTTCATATCTTGGTTCTCTTAGGTGTAGGAATGGAAACCTTAGCCAAACACCCCCACACCTTAAAGTATGCATAAGAAGGTTGTCTACCTTTCCATAACTCATATGGAGTTTTGTTTGATCCTTTAAAGGGTACTATGTTCAAGACATAGCAAGCTGAGAGGACGGATTCCCCCCACAAGTTTGCAGGTAATCCTGAACTAATTAATATGGCATTCATCATCTCCTTAAGGGTTCGGTTCTTCCATTCAGTCACACCATTAGATTGTGGTGAATAAGGAGGGGTTACTTCATGTATAATACCGTGTTCTATGCAAAATCTCCTATAGGAATTACATAATCACCACCATGGTCAGACCTCACAATTTTAATGGTAGCACTCATTTGGTTTTTAAACTTCTAGTTTATACATCTTAAAAGCTTCTAAGGCATCATCCTTACCTTTAAGTAAAAATATGTGACAGTACCTCGTACAATCATCTATAAAAGTGATAAACCATTTCTTACCACCTTTAGTTTGAACTGATTTCATGTCAACTAGGTCTGAATTAATTCTAAGGGTTTAGAATTTCTCTGACTAATTTCCTATAAGGTTTTTTAGCATATTTTGATTCTACGCATATTTTACATTTATGTTCATTGTCCAAACTAAATTTGGGTATGCATCCTATGCTAGCCAGTTTATTCATTGACTTATAGTTTACATGTCCAAGTTTACCATTCCAAACATTCAATGACACACAAACATAAGCAGAAGAATCAATTTTATTCATTTCAACAGAGGTTACATTAAGTTTGTAAAGACCCTCAGTCTTATAGCCCTTTCTTACATAATCCTTACCCTTAGTGATAATAACTTTCCCATATTCAAAAACAAGTTTAAAACCCTTATCATCTAAAACACCACAAGATACAAGATTTTTGCAGATGTCCGGAACATGAAGAACTTCATTCAATGTGAGAGTTTTTCCATAAGTGAGCTTTAGCCCAACTTTGCCTTTTCCCGCAATCTGTGCTGCGGATGAGTTACCCATGTAGAGTTTCTCTCCTTCCCTTACCTTATGATAGGAGGTGAACATATCTCTGTATCCACAGACATGCTTGGTAGCACCAGAATCTACCCACCAGTCTCTCACATTGGTTACCAGATTGACTTCAGACACCGTGCCAGAAAACGCGTTCTTGTTGTTTTCAACCAAATTAGCATTGTTTTTCTTATTATTAAAGTCCTTACATTTTCTACAGTGCATTTCCATATGGCCAGGAGTTCCACACACATAACAGGCACCTTTAATTTTACCAATGCCAGATTTGGGTTTCTGAAACGTACTTGTGATGACCAGGCTTGCGTTTGCTGCTGTCGCCCTTTTCAGTATTGGAAGACTTGTGTTCAATTACATGAGCCTTGTTGGACATGTCCCTTGCAGAAGATACGTTCTTGTCTTTGGAGCACAGTAATTCTTCCACTTGAATCTTCTTACCCAATTCAACCATACTGACTTCACCAGTTTCATGTCTCAATCTACGTTTGTTTTCAGAACATGGAGACGGTAATTTCTCAATCACAGCAGATACTTGAAACGTTTCATCTATCACCATACCTTCAGCTAGAATTTCATTTGTAATACGATGAAGTTCAAGGAATTGATCAACCACAAATTTGTCATTTGACATTTTGTATTCTAGAAACCGAGCTACCAAAAATTTCTTACTTCCAGCAGTTTCATCTTGGTATTTTACCTCTAAAGCATCCCATAAATCAAAAGCAAAGAAGTTGTCTTTTGCATTAGAAAAATCATATAATGCATCTTCTAAACAGTTCAGAATATGATTTTTTGCCATATAGTTCTGTCTATCCCAACTATCCAACTCCCTTTCATTTCCAGCATCATTCAAAGTCTCATCAAACGATTTCAGAACTAATTCATCTAGCATATGGAAACTCAAAAAGAACAACATCTTGGATTGCCATCTTTTGAAATCCTTGCCGCTGAATTTTTCTGGTCTGTCAACATCACTTTTACCCATTGTTACAGAACAAGTTGTATTGTGTTAATATTGTTGGTTCTGCAACAATAGAAAGCACTAAGCAGAATTGTCCTTAACACAATAGTCCGCGGGTACTCCTCAAAAATGAGAGATGCTATACCCCCACAACGGAGATGTGTCCAGGATAGAACTTCCCGTTATGACTAGTATAAGCACAATACTAGTCACCCTCAAACGAACTCAACAACAATTTAGATGGAAGGGAAATAAACAAGCAGTGCACAAAACAAAGCAAGAAGAGGGGAAAAGAAGACAGGATAGTAACTGCTTCTGGAGTAAGTTGAAATGAAGAAATTCGTTTTCTTTTATAGGCAGAAGAAGAGAATAGTTTTAATGACAATCAATTCCGTACATGAAGCACGAACATAATGTTTGAAATTCAATTCCGTGCATGGAACACGGACTTAATATTTAAAACGGAATTAAAACGGTTAATTTATTCTCTCTTTAATTCAGCTTAAATCTCGCCGGGTCAGACGCACCCCACATTAAAACGAAATTTAATTTAGTTTTAAATTCTTTAAGTAAATAATTTTTCAAAAAGGATAAGTCTTGGTTGGCCCCCAGCCGCAGCCACGCCCAAGCCCAAGCGTGCGTGGTGCGAAGCACCGCGCGTGTGTGAAAAGTATGGTTGCACCAACTAGCCCATAGCCTTAGTCCTCTCCCAACCACAAAAGTGTCTAAACCCCTAAAGGCCCTCCCTTAGATGCAACTTTCTTGGTAATAAGAAAATGAATAATCTTTAGTTTCTCCAATATGGGACTAAGGTTCATTCACAAAAATGAAAATGAACTAGTTTCCTTAGTGACCCCTTGGTCCTAAGATCCATTCCCACCAAAATCAAAAAACAAAACATTATAAGTTCATTTTCTCCAACACCAAATGCAGTCATTCCTTGGATAATCGAAAGATGTCAAAAATCCAAATCAAGTTCAAGACAGGAATACTACCCATCAAAGTTAACTCTAATGTCTGAAGAACCACAAGTTTAATCTGCTAGTGGGATTGCTCCCGAAATGCTAATGTTCGATTTATCTAGCCGACTTTTATTCAAGGCTGTTATAGGAGGATAGGAAATTTCACGGGCTGCTAAACTCATATAAAAGAAAACAATGATCACCATTCCATTGGATCTACTAAGTTAGTAATCACCGTGGAATTTCGTAATCCCTGCACCAACCTTGTTGTTATTCACTTGGTGCATTAGTGGAACGTTGAATAAGGCTAGAAAAGCATACAAGAAGGAAAAAGTCTAAACATGACCTATTGTTTGTTTGGCCAAAAACATTGGATCTAATTTGACGATGAAAGCGACCAGTTTCTGTGAAAGGGATTGTAGTAAACAGTTGGTCTAAGTCAAAGAGTGTAGAATTTAAAAGTACTAGAGGGAAGCACGTCTGTTATACCCTAATGGACATACGAAAATATTTTAATCACAAAAGAACTCGATTTTTATTTTTATTTTCCTAATGATCTGAGAATTCGATGTTAATGTAATTTGGTGGCGGTTTTTTTTGGTGGGTGCGCAACAATCATAAAAGAATATGTTAATATTCATTATTTATTTTTTAATAATGTAGGTACTTATTCGTTGATTAGTATTTTTTTAACTAGGAATTACTATATAATCCTATATACAAGACCAGTTTAATCCCTAATCCATCCATCAAACCCGGTTTAATCCCTAGTCCAAAAACAAGTTTTTGGACTGATTTTGTGAATCGCTTGTCCAACTCACATGAATGTAATAAAAATTACATTTTCAATATTCTATATATACCCCTTTCTTGTTCTAACGTATAAATCTAGCCGAAATCAAATCTTCTAAAAAAAATTCGACAGCTCACAGATCCTATTTCCTCTCTCTCTGCTTCAGTTGGTGTTTTTCGGTTTTAGGGTTTGGATTTCAAATTTCCAGGTATTTTTCTTTAATCTTATTCTCTTTTCTTATAATTGTTGTTTATGCTTTGTTCTGTTTTTGTTTTTTCAACTGAAATCATGATAATCAACTTGATTTCATGTTTTTGTTTGTTTTCTTACACTGAAATCCCGATGGTTACGATTTCTATGATGTACATTTTGTTGAATTCCATGATCGATCTCGTTTTTGTTTTTGTTTGTGTTTTAGTTTTTCTTTTGATCTTTGAAACTGATTTTTGTAATCGTTCTATTTTGTTCATTAGATCGTCGTATTCAGTTTTTTTACATGTTGTTTGATAATAGTTTTATTTGGTTTTCTTTTATTTTTTCAGGAAGTCATGATTTTTATTTTTTCTTCTGGATGTTTTGAATGATTCTTCAGTACATATTAATAGTACTGTTTTTTCTAAATTTTTCGATATATACTGTTTTTATAGTATACCGTTTTTGAATCAGTACATATTTGTTTGCACTGTTTGTCTGTTATGTGTGAATCTATAATATGTGTGATACTTCTAAAATAGTACATACTCCCTCCGTGTCAGGAAAAGAGTTACTTTCTCTTTAAATTTTTGTTCCAACAAAAGAGTTACTTTCATTTTCAATATAACAAACTTTCAAAACTACCCTTGTTATTTTAAGAAATGTTATTATTCTCATTATAAAGATATATGTAGTATTAAACTTTTTGTTAGGGTAAATCTGGAAATAAATTACAAAAGTTATTCTCTCTCATCTTGCCTTAACAATTGTGCAAATAGGAAAAGTAACTCTTTTCCTAAAACGGAGGGAGTATTATGTTGTATTGTAGATTTAGTATTCCTATCATCTTAAAATATATGTTTTGATTTTTTTATTTGTGTTATTTTATTTGGATCACATTTCTTCAGGTTCAACATGTCAAGTGTTGGTTCTAATCCAAATAGCTTTTGCTACTCTCATGTATACCATTATCAACACCATATTGCATATTTGGTTACGTTATCTTCGACTTTGGAAGATTTGAAGTTTACTATTTGTATGCGTGGAGCTGGTTGACTCCATCAACTATTGTTGTTAATTATGTTGAAAATGGAGTGAAAGTCCCTGTGCTCGCTGATGTATCTCTTGAAGGGCTTGTTGCATTACATTTTACGAAGAATTCAGATTTCTTTGAGTTTCATGTTGATGTTGTGTTATCTGGTGCATCTAGTTATTTGAGAACTGCTGATCTTGACAACAGTGCTGAGTTGGTTTTGAGTGCTAGGAACAATTATTTGAAAGATTCTAAAGAGGTTGCAAGTTTTCTTTTTTCTGATGGTTGGGAGAATCTTTTTGTAGATAAAAACCATCTCTTCCATGGTGGTGTTGAAGTTGTTCGGTTAGCATGTGAGAAATATTGTTTGATGACTGGATATAAGGTTAAAAAATTGAAGAATGACCTTGAGAGATTCACAGTGAGATGCAGCAATGACTGTTGCTCTTGGATGCTTCACGCGGTTGTCATGAATGGGTATTTGGATATGTTTAAGATAAACTATTACGTGGGTAGGCACACTTGTGGTGCTGGTTATAGGTTGAGGAGTCCAACTGTTTCGAGGAAGCTTGTAAATCATTTAGTTCATGAGCGTGTCAAGCACAACCCTTTCATAAAGCCGCAAGAGATTATGGATTATATTAAAATTGGTGGAGGGATCAACATCAAGTATCACCACGCATATCATGCATTAGAGTTATCGCATGAAATGATTTTTGGTAACGATGTAAAGTCATACACTGATCTTGCTTGGTGGGTCACTGCTGTTCGGGAAACCAACCCAGGGTCTTATATTGATTTTAATTTAAACGACGCAACAAAGAGATTCCACATACTTTTTATTTGTTTTGGAGGTTGTAGAGAGGGTTATAAACTTTGTCGTCCAATGATCTTTTGTGATGCGATATTTCTTACGGGGAGGTTTAATGGATGCGACATGTCTTAACGGCAATCAAGGTAACTTTTTTATATGGTACATATTTTGATATGACTGTTTTTTATGTACTTTAGGATCATACACATCATACATAGAGTACATATTGATATACACTGTAGGTATAACATAATTTGAAGGTGCAGACATGAAGTACATATTGATATGGTCTTTTATATTTGTTTTCCAGGTTTTTATCCTTTTGCATATGCATTAGTTCTTGGCGAAGATAATGATAATTAATATTGGTTTATGGACAATCTTAAAAAAGTTGTGGACCATCATCCCATCACCTTTTTGACTGACCGAGGTGAAGGTTTGTTGAATGCAATTCCTGAAGTTTTCCCTGATTCTTATCATAGCTATTGTTTTTTCCACTTGAAAAAGAACTTACCCATCAGTAAGGCTGATGAAAAATATAAAGAAGTGATGGACTGTTTCTAAAAAGCAACATATGCGCTTTCTCCAGCAAGATATGAAGAAGGTCTTCAAGAAATGGTTTATCTAGGAAGGCCTTGGGTTGCTCAATACTGCCGTAACATTCCTAGGGAAAAGTGGTTAGTGCATACTTCCCAGGCTGTAGGTATGGTCAGACTTCTTCAAGCATTGCCGAGTCTTTTAATAACTGGATTCGCCGCGAGAAGAAGTTACCTCCTTGTGCTCTCTCTGACACAATCAGGTTTTTATAAGTTTCTTGTAACACTACAAGTATATATGTACTGTATGTATAATATTTTGTTTTTTAAAAATTTTGTTTTTCGTGTAGGCTACGGGTAATGGAGTTGATGTCTGAACATCGTGAAGAAAGTATTTTGATGGATCCGGAACTCTTAGCCCCTGTGTATCAAGCCTTGCTTGAACTACATATTCAAATTGGTCGTCCTTGGAAAGTTAGTCAGTCATATGCTCACGTCTTTGAATTTCATTCCCCAAGGTTAGTTTTTTTAGGTAACATGCTCTTTTGAACTGAGATATCCTCTAAACTAGTTTTTAGGGAAAATATCAAATATGTATTGTGTAGATTATATTATTTTTTGTTTGTGTAGTGCAAATATCAATATATACTGCGTAGATAATATGCTTGGTTTCTTGTTTGCAGGTCTCATATGGTAGATATACAGCAAAAGAGTTGTACTTTCCAAAGATAGCGCTGTATGGTTTTCCATGCTCGCATGCTACTGCAGCTATTGTTGCATCTGGGGGAAAGTTCCTTGATTATATCGATGAATACTTCAAAGTTAGCTGTTATCGCCATCTATATCCAATCGCTATCAGACCGGTTCCTAACTATGACAGGTAAGTTTTTTAAGCAGTACATATTGATTTTTTTTATGCTAGTATCATACATGAGAATGTTTTTAAACAGTACATATAAACCATAAACTATAACTAGCATAGTATATATTGATATTTAGTGTAACACACATCAAGAAAAACTGTACAAGTATAGTAGTTTTTTCTTATTTATGTTTTTCAATATACCACAGGCCTGATGAGTATACCGCAGAAGATACTATTCTTCCACCAATAGTAGTTAGGGCTCCTTCAGGAAGAAGAAAAAAGAACCACATCAAGAGTGCATGGGAGAGGAGCAAAAATCATGTTACATGTTCAAATTGTAAAATGAAAGCTCATCACAACAAGGCTACATGCAATTTTATCCGTCGGTACCAATATACGGATGAGAATTAATTTCATTACAGTTTTTTTAGTACATTTTGGATTTAAATTCTTTTAGAAGATACTTGTTGCATTTTTTAGGTTTCTTTTTTCAGAACTTGTTTGTGTGCCAACTGAATTATGTTCTTAATGATAGAATGTGAATTTGATGATATAAATCTTATATTTTGCTCCATATTAAAAGATGTATGAACAATTGGTTGAATGTCATTCACTCTATACGGGGGTCGAGGGGGCAACACCCCCTCGTTTTAGTAATACATTTTTATTTAATTTTAGAGTTATTAGTGATTTTTATTCCCAATACATTTTTCTTTTATTTTAGTAATCTTGTAGTTGTTATAAAAACACAAAAAAATGTACATAAACAAAGTAATTTTTTAAATTCATATCAATATGTACTTGTTTTAGATTATGAATCTATTGGTTCAGAGTTTCAGAACAAAGTACATATCAATATGTACTTCCTAGCACATATCAATATGTTCTACCTTTCTATATAACTCTAAAATTAAATATAAACCTAATAATGCTAATAAATATCATCATATATATATAAACATAATAACTAAAAACCAAGTTGAATAGGTAGAAACCAAGTTCAATAAGTAAACACAATAAGAAAGTTACTGAAGTACATACTGCGTAGAAGGACTATCCACAAAACCCTTCCCAACAAAAACTAAAATGCACCAACTTATCTCCTTAGACCGAGATCTACAAACATATCTGAATTACTCTGCAGTTAAACATGTATTTTCATTGGGAGGGGTCCCAACTGATTTCAGGCGGAGTGGCTGTCAACAACCTGCATGCTAACTTGATTCTTTTCATCTGAATCTTCTTCATCAATTGTTCGTCATCTCCCAAAAAATTTCCATCACGATCAATCTTTGATCTCCTTTTTATAAAATGCATCACATACAGAAGGCAGTCTGGCCAGATTCCTTGTTGTGGACAGCCATAGTCAATCAACCTTACGTTGCTCACCATCTTCTTTGATGCTCATCCAAGAACTGACTGATTGGGTTGAAAATGTACTCAGAAATTTTCTTGGCATTCTCATAGCAATGATCCCTGAATGCCACATATGAGTTGTAATGGATAAATTTCTCTGTTTCAAACTCAAACTCTAGCAGGGTCCAATACTTGTTGCCATGGCACATCGGTACAAGGATCTTCTCGATGTCATTGCTCATTTTCAAGATTGGCATAATAACAGCAGTCACTTCTGCTCCCTTTAAAGTGTCTAGCTTGTCGACATGATACTGAAAAGTGGAAACGTTTAATAGGTTATTTCACAAAAGTATACATCATTATGTACTTTTTCTTCCTCAGCATTTGCTTGGTCGTCTTCAGACGCCACTTGAAGTTTATATTGAGCATAGTTGAGAAGATCTTGCTCTAATGATCTGTTGAAGATCAAATCTTCCATTGTAGCCCCGCTGACGCAGATACCACCTCTATTCTCTACTCTCTAAGCAACCGAGATGCACATTTATAACAAAAACACATATTGAAGTAAGTTTTTTTTATATGTACTACAAAACTTACTTGATTTAAAAGTAAAATGAAGGGTAGAAAGTATTTCCATTCTCTTTCCTTTCTCAAAGTATGGAAGTAGAATCTATATTTGTTCATCTGTCATATTCTCATAGAGTGGTGACTTGTGAAGATCCATGAACTTCATTCTTGGTTTCTGAGCTTTACGAGCTTTATTGTCCTTTCCTATCTTTATCGTCTCTTTTTGTTTCTCAGTTTTTGGCTTCTTCTTTTCAGAAAACATACTTCCACTATCAAATAATGGATCTGTCTAATTTCCTGGATTTGCACGAGTTACCCGCCTGCTAACTTCTTCTCTAATTGGTACTGACTTCTTTGCAAGAACCTTTGGTTTTGCTTCCGCTTTGGAAGCAGTCATCTTGGCAAGTTTGGTTGCTAGTGGCACGTCGCTTGACGTTTGGGTTGTTGTAACTTCATGTTCCTGCATTTTTGAATCCAGATTTTTGGTACTATATTTGAATCATATTTTTTCAAACAATGACAAGAAATGTAAATTACCACAAGTAGAAGATATACCTCTTGGTCACTTTCCTGCTCAGGTGTTACTTGAATCGCATTCTTTTCTGGTGTAATTTGGTTTGGCTCGCATTATTCTCTGGTGTAGCTTGTCGAACTTCTACACTTCGCAAATCATTTCCAAATAAATTATCAAAATGTTTTCGAATGTCAATCCCAAACAGAGTATGGCTTGAAACACTATCATTGTCTTGGCTGAGAGATGCATATTCTTCATCATAAACTTCCCTGTTGGAAATGGCTAAGTCCAAAAATTCTTCGAATGTGAACTTTTCGATGTCTTCCATCTTAGTCATCTCAGTAAACAAAGGGATTTTCATGTCGACGAAGCTGTCGACCAGGGTTTCAACGTCTTGTTCATTTGGGTTCTACGACATCCCTTTAATTGTTTTAAGACTCTGGTCTATAGCTTCAACCACCTACTTCATTGCTTATTGTTGAAGTCCATCTAAATCATCCTGCAAACATAGAGTTTAATTCATGATAGTTAAATTCATACTGATATGTACAGTTACATGACAATAATAAAACACATTTGTAATCAAGTACATATTGATATTTACAGTTATATGACAATAATAAAACACATTTGTAATCAAGTACATATTGATATTTACAGTTATATTGATAAACACATTTGTAATAACGAGTGAAACTATCCAACATTACTTACCTGTGAGTTACTTTTCTCCTGCATCTGTTTGACCTTTTTCTCCAAGTCAGTTTTAGCCCATGTTTTAATAACATTAACATCAACACCACAGAACTTGTGCACTGAAGGTGGTGTTTACAATGCAACATTAAATGGTACCCTTTTGACGGTGGTGTCACTCACATCATTTTGTTCATCTTTTGTTGGAATCTGAACAATTGGCACTTCTTCTCCCAAAACTACTTCACCTTCTGTTATGTTTTCACAAAGAGGATTTGTTGGAGTAGTAGAAGATGGGAATTATCCTGTTGGGTCAGTGCCTAAATGAGTGGGACTCCCATCAATTGAGTCTCGAAACTCTTCTTCACTTTCAGGTTGCATGGGACAAACTTTCATGTATATGTCATTCAACATTTGTAGAAACTTTGACGCATCAAGCGGTCCATCCTCATGCTGCATGGTGTTTGCTTCACCCCATTTTTCAAATATTGTCTTTCTCAATTCTTCATATCTTCCTTTCTAGATATCTTCCTCCACTTCCTTCCCTGCAGTTTCTTTTTTATCTTCTTCTTTATCTTCTTCCTTTTCATCTTCATTCTTCTCTTCTGCAACTCTTCTTGTGATTCTATTCAGAATTTGCTTTTCTTCATTGGTGTATTGAACCTTGAAATTTTCATTGAACTGTACCAAAAAAACAAAATATGTACTCAGAAATATGTACTATAAAAACAAGTTTTTTCATGAGGTACATATCAATATATACTGTAGGATAAAAAACATCATACATTCAATACATATCATTATATATTGTAGGATAACACAACATCATAAATGTAGTAAATAAGTACATATTTTTCTTACCTCATATTCAGTTGTATCAATGTCATTTTGGAGTTCAGCACATAACTTTGACAGATTCCACTTGACAGCTCTCGGAACAAACATTTTTTCTGGAATCGTCTTTATTTCCTCTGGTTCCAGCAAATATGTATGCTCAGCATACCAAATCTGTTTTGGAAAAAAAATCACAAAAACAAAGTTAAGAGTAAATCATGATTTTCATTGAGTAAACTACTAAAAATATTTTTAGTACGTATTCTTACCAACAAATAGTTCAGACACCCGGTAGTATTCTCGACTGCGTTTACATTGTCATTTAGTGACTTTTCTAGGTAAGAATGTATCAAATCTGGCCATGACACATTCTTTGCAGCCTCGAGATCCTCCACAAGACCAATGTACTTTTTAGTCAAGGCATGTGCATCTTTTGTTGTGAAAAACAAAGTGATACACATGAACAAGCATATAAGCCTTACAAGGTCTTCAACATCTCTCACTTCTTGAATTTTTTCCTCAATCCCTTTTTCAATATCTTCTTCATTTTCTTCATCACTCCCAATTTCTTCAGCTTCTTCATCACTTTGCTTTTCTTCATATTCTTCAGATTCTTCTTAGTTGATGTTTTTTTTCTTAGAAGTTTCAAGACTTCTTCCAGTATCCTCACTCTATTTACCTTTTAGTCTTTTGTACATTAGCAAAGAACCTCTGGAAGAAAGCACTTTTTCTATATCCACCCTTGATGTCAGCATTATATCTTCATGTTGTCTTTTTCCTGCTCTTGGCATTCCAAAGACAACACCAACTTCTTCAGGAGTGGATGTCAGAATATGTGAAACTCCATGCCTTTTGAACTCAAATGTGAGATCATCCGCAACTTTACTTCTCTTATGACACTTTATAAGATTGGTTGCAACAATTTCATTCTTCATCCAGTGATCTGCACCCAAATTTGTGTACCAGAACATCAGAAAAAGGTTCCCATATGACTGCTCACTAATTATCCGCAACTGAGTTTCACTCAACTCAAGCTTTTCTGCCTTAGTTTCTTTAACAAGCGAGAAAATCCCCATAAAACCACTTATATATATCTTCCTAGCAGGTGCATGTGCTTTTGTCTTTTTTGTGGTTTTCTTCACATCACCTGCATAATGAACACACAGTCAATATCCTTACAATATATCAATATGTACTATAATATAGAACAAAGTATATATTTTTGATATGTTGATATCTATCTGCTATATCATGAACAAAGTATACATTGATATGTACTGATCCAATTCAAGATTAGAACAAAGTACATATCAATATATACTTATCATGTATGCAAGATCTAGATGTTATATTATAGAACAATATACATCGATATATATGCTTTATATCTATAGCATGAACAAAGTATATATTGATATGTACTGATCCAATTCAATATCTAGAACAAAGTACATATCAATATATACTTATCATGCAATCAAGATCTAGATGCTATAACATGAAAATAAGTATATACTGATATGTACTGATCAATATATACTAAAAACCAAGAACATATCAATATTTACCCTATGTTGCATGCTAGATCTATGTGCTATAACATGAAAAAAAATAAAAATATATTGATATGTACCCATGTTGTATGGTATATCTAACTCCTATAACATGAACAAAGTATGTTATATATTGATATGCACCGATGATTAGAATCAGTACTTTTTTTGCCAGAAAAAACAACACCCTTCTTCTTCTTCTGTGATGTAGATGGAGAACGAACAACAAGAGCTTTCTTCTTCTTCTTCTTTGTAGATAGAGAATCTACAACAAGTGTTTCATTTTTTTTTTCCGATGTTGTTGGAGAATCAACAACTTCATTGTTCTTCTTCTTTTTTGATTTTGTTGGAGAATCAACAGCAGTTTGTTTCATTTTTTTTATCTTGTTTGAGAATCAATAACTTCTTTGTTCTTCTTCTGTTTTGATTTTACTGGAGAATCAACAACAGTTTGTTTCATTTTTTTTATGTTGTTGGAGAATCAACAACTTCATTGTTTTTCTTCTTTCTTGATTTTGTTGGTATATAATCTAATGTAGATGCTTTCTTGTTCTTCTTCGGTGGTGGAGATTGAGGAGTATCGTGTTCTTCAATCACTGTTTCTTTTATTCTTCTATTGATTTTTCTCTTGGTACCCATTTTAGATGGAAAATATGTAGTAGTATAATGCTGACAGTAGCTTAGGTTTGAGTTGTATAATGCTCAAAGAAATCAAAGCCTGCTATTACATATTTCGATTTTGGTTTTTTGGTCTATGTTTTTGGATTTTGTTTCAGGTGTATTTTGATTTTGATTTTGCCCTAGATTTGGTTTTAGTGAAGTGATGAAGGCGAGTAATGTGGGTGGAGTAGATGAAACAAAAAAAATTCGTTAAGAATGCGAGTCGTGTAGGAGGTGGAGGAGGTGGAAGACGTGGGATGACTACACGTGATGGGTATATTTGTAATTGGTAGTTTTCAAATGGTTTTTGGACTTATGGTTAAATGGGTTTTCCCAGGTGGACTTATGGTTAACTCGGTCCGGGTATTTTGGACTAGCCAGCAAAGTTCCCTTTCTTTAAGCACTGTACTTCTTCCGACACCCATTCCACCCCCCACTAAGAGAAGAACTGGGATTCTTTGGCTATGGGAGGCTGGTACCATCACGTCGTTGCGGCCGGGGTCATTCTTTTGTGTTCTAATTGTTTTTAGTTCCTGAACTAGTGTTGAAAAAACTCTTGCTACTTTTAAGTTTTTCATCACTCTCTCAAATCTTTGCTTCCTGCAAAATCAAAATTGAAGTTCCAACATTAAACTACATGACTTGTTTGTTCCTGTTTAGGATGGTCCTCAAAAATACTTTTCAACATATATTTATGATTAAACAGTAGGAAAACAAATTTGCTTATGGGGAAACTTTATGCACGTAGTTGTTGACGACTCATTAGGGGATAAGGACCATCTATTCAATCACTAAAATCTACTTCCTTCTTCCTACATATGAAGGCCAAGTTTTAAAATTTTCTTGTTCTATTAGATAGACGCAAACCCAAGTACCTTGACCTATCGGCACATCTTTTCTCGCGTTTCGTAAGTTGGATTTGAATCACTGTTTATATATCTGGTATTGGTCATAATTCATAAGAACATTCTGTAGTCTTAGTAAGAAGAGAAAGGGTTAAATATTTACCGGTGTGGGATATCACATCCAAATCCAAATTATTTTTTTACGACATATACCCTTATTTAAAGAGCATGGATATCATCACAATTAAATTACTGTTTCTAGTATTGAGAATATGATAGAGGGTAAAACACAAATCTATTCTAAAAAGTTTTTTTACGATATATACCCTTATTTAAAGAGCACATGGATATCACCACAATTAAATTATTGTCTTTAATATTGAGAATATAATAGAGGGTAAAACAGAAAAAACAATAAAATTTTATAAAATTAAAATAATTTTTTAATTAAGAGATTTTACTTATTCCACCTATATATGGGTGGAGACAGTAACAGTATCACTGATACGATTGTGGAATTTCATAATTATTATTGTGCAGTCTAAAACCTTGATTGTTGGAAGTTCCTTAATTATTGTTTTATGTGCTCAACCATGATCAATCATCAATGATGGGAAGCAAAACAACCCAAAAAATAAATGCTAGTGTATTTTTGGAACCTGATTTAATTGGGTGCTACCTGGATTAAAAGGGATGTGAATTTTATTCTCATCTATGGGAGGTGGATAAGGAGTGACTAAATATAGTAAGAAGACTAGATTACCCTAATCCTAAGATTGTGACACGTGTCATCTTATTTATATTCTCCCTCCGTCCTAGTTTAGTTTCTATATTAGGGTATAGCACAAGTATTAAGAAAATAGTTAGAGAAAATTTGTTTTCCTCAAATAGCCTAGACTAATATAGCAACTAAACTAAGACACATAGAGTATTTATCTTGATATATTATTTTTAATTATTTTTATTTTTATTTTACTTTTTAAGACACCTTCTTTAGAATATTTTTTTATAAATTTTTTCTATTTTTTTACTTTTTTTTGTTTTTATAGTTAAAAAAAAAATTATGATCGGAATTTATCGACCATCACAACTCCTTTAAATTAATTGACATAGTATATGCATAAAGTAATTTTTTTAAATGTTAAACAATCAGCTCATCTAGTTGCTTCCATGACCATGTTTTTGAGCTTCCCCTGCTGCTCAGAATCTACATTTAGCACCTGCAAAATAAATATAACCATGGATTTTCGAAGTAAGCGTAACCCAATCTCCGTTACAAATTAGCTCTAGTAGAATGAAGCTGCTTCTAATGTATTTTTTCTTGGAAATAGATTAGTGAATTACCTGACTAATCATAAGGGTAGCATGCTCCAATGAAATGCAAAGAAACCTAATATGCATTTATCAAACTCTTCCAAGAGTTTGGGATACACTATGTCGGCATCTTGGCTTCCCGTAGCTAATAACCCATACATTTCTGCTTCACATCCTTTACTTTTCTTTAGATATTCTTCTGCCAATTTAATTTACATATTGTGTCACTCTCATTTGTACTTCCAAGACCCATTTGTCTTCCTGGTTATAGAATTCATCAAAACAGAATGACAATGTTTGAAATAGGACATTCATTAAAATTCTAAATCATGAATTAACTTGTTCAAAGATGACACTGTGCAGGATTAATATTACCTACGTAGTGGGAAATCGCTCCAGTTTATGGACGCGACCGGAAGCCGTCAAGTGTAACCAAGGAGCGATTTTACTAGCAAAGGTATCTTTCATTAATAGCAGCATTCGATTGCAACGATAATGCGTGGCACTGATAATTAAGACCAATCCAATTGAAGATGTGATACAAATGACTAAGAAGAAAAGAGAATTGTTTGAAGAACCATTATCTAAAATTAATTTGATCAGCTCATGAAAAGAGGATGAGAAAATGGGTTGGTTTTTATAAAGTAGTTTCAATGAAAGAAGAGAGAAGGAGAGACAAATGAAAATTGGGAATGCTGATAAAAAAATAAGTCAATAAAATAAGGGTGACTTTAATTATTGTTTTTCTTGACCTAATACTTCCTCTCATTGCATGACCTTTAGACCAATAATAATAAAAAAAGGAATTAACTTAAGATGCCGGAAAGTTTAAAATAAAAATAGAGCTTTACATTTTGTTGAATGCATGCAACAGCAAGGAAGAAGGAAAGGAGAAAAAAGAACGAAATCGAGAAAGGAGAATGCAGAGCGAGAAGTATCAAAATTCAATATCGAGGTCAACACCTATTTTATTTATTTTTATATTTTTTTGTAACCGGAAGATTCTACACCACTTGTTTCGAGTAAAATTTGGATTACGAAAGGAGAATGATTGTTTTATACGTGTGAGCGAAGCGGCTAGAATTCTTCCTTGGGTAGGGTTGGCAACTTATACTAGAACGAAGATAGTGGGCAACCAACTTGTAAAACAAAGGCATTTCTGGAAAATAATATCCGGCAAGAAATATGCAGCAATGGTTGATTTTAGTCAGCAAATATCCATGTTACGTACCTTTGGTTTAATTTTAATAAAGTATGCTACTTTTAAAAATAAAATAAAATAAAATAATAAATAAATAAAATAAAATAAAAATAAAATATGGTTGATTCCATGGAAAAATGAAATGGCCAAATGGTAGAGCCATTTCTGAACCGCACTATTACAGCGGATGATAAATTGACACAGCCTGCAACCATTGGGTGACAGACTGTGACCTGCTACTTAGAATTAGGATCCACTTGAAACCCAATCAAAAGGATACTGTCCTCGAAACGAACCCCATCATCGAAACCAATAGATTTTGACTTCCTGTGGCCAGCACGCAATAGAGAAAGTCAACTGACGGCTACTAGCAAACTTTGGAAGTATAGGTCAGTTCATGCTTCAATGAAGAGATGGTTATTAAAAAATACTGTATAACAGAAATCAGTGACTTAGGATCATAAATACAAACTATATACTACTACATTTGATAATCAGCTATGAAAGACAAAACTTCATTTAAAACAAGCTCAAATTTTATCAAAATTCTATATACATGACCTGACATATGAATTGTTTCCTTGCAACACCCCTCAATTGAACAGCATGGCTGTAGTATCTTTCTCAGGGAAAAAAAATACTAATATTATACAACATAGGTTTCTTTTACAAGTAACGCTTGCATACCTCCTAAAATTCAAACTTCCTTTTCTCCTCAAATTTCCTTTTCAGATCTTCTTCTGATGGCATTTTTCCGCCACCTCTTAAGGTTGCACACCACCATGCCATGAGTTCATCCTGTTAAATTTCAGGATGGGCATATTACAAAACTACAAAGATTACCAGAAAAATAAATTTGATATACTGCCAAAAAAAAACAAAAATTGCAAAATTTTGCTCAATTAGGCATCAAATCACGAAAGAGTAGAATGCTGTAGATTTGAATGGGAAGTTCTACCTCTGTGTAGTCATGGTTTGAAACAAAACGATTTTCAATAAAGCATTTGAAACCAGCTATGTCCACTGAAAGGGAAAGTTTGTGACTACCCAGTGATCCCTCTCCTGGTTTTCCTAGAAGAAACACGAAAAGAAAAGTAAACAGACGGAAGAGATTAATCTAGTAAACCAAGTCTGTAAATCTCAATCATTTGAATCAGAATTACACATTCATAAATTTCAGCATAACAAAATTCTGTTATGAATTTACCGTTAATTCGCGCTACGAAGTAACCTGTGCCCCCTAGTCCTTCGTTCCACTTCCGTAGTCGCAGCCGTAAAAAAAACCCATCAATACAAGCAAATGACATTGGTGATTTCATCCATCTAAGTCCACAAAACATAACTACTAATCAGTTTCAAAGATATTTCTAATTGAAATTTTTGTCAAGGAAAATGCTTACAACGAACAGCTACTTCGAAATGAGATCGCTTCTTACTTGAGGACATCAGTGCGAGTCAAATGAAGCCTCTTTACGGCTTCAAAGGTTCCTCTTGGCACGGAAGGAATGTGTCGATGGACAAAGTTGCAAAAAGCTGTGATTTGATTTTCTTTTGATACATGATCTGTAGAACCAGATGCAGTCTGCTTCCCTTTCATTACGAATTCCTTTGAAGTTTCCTTCCTTGCCACTTCGTGATCCTTCTCAACCAAGGTCCTTTCATCAAGCATCATTGTTCCGCTCATTCTTGAGTTGACATTTTTACCCACTTTGGCTTCAGCATCTACCCTCGTTTTATTCCCATCAGAAGTTGTAACTGCAATCTGGCACTGAAAATCAATATTTTCAGATGAATATTTCCTGCCACCAGATTGGCTTTCTTCTCTGGAGAAAGAGTATGGACATGAAATGGCCCAGTGATCTAGCTGAAAACAGCGAATGCACAAGCAAGCTGATACTTCTTTCCCGTCAAATGGATGTGCTTTTTTATAAAGCTCCTGAATCTCGGATCCAGTTATTCTCGTGCAGTCATGTAACTTGTGACCTTTTATGCCACAAAAGAAACAAATTGTGGTTGCATGGCTTGCACTACCATCTGTTCCTGACAGAATGATGTTTCTTAGAGCATCCAGTCTCCAAGTCAAGACAGAAACCAATGCCTCTGAATTTTTGAATCTTTGAGAATGTTTGACTATATCTTTTAGCTTACACTTGGATTTATCCAGATCACTACTTTTAATTCTCTTAAAACCCAAGGATCCATAAGTATTGATCACAAAATTCTGAGTCTTTGTACTTGTACCATCAGTTGTATCTTCCATGGAAGGCTTAGAACTACCCTCCGAAACATTCCTCTCCTTCCGTGAAACTACAGAATTTTGAGCATTGGAAATAATCTTGTTGTGGCTGTTCGGACCCTCAGAAGGTGAATTTAGATTCTGTTGACATTTCTTACGCGAACCCATCATGAGGGCAGAAACTTTTGGAGAAAATCTTGTTATCCATAAATTCCCAAGAGAATCACTTCTATTGATCACATCGTTGAATGCCTTGTTTGAATGATCAACAGAGCCAAGTTTAGTGTTTTCTTTCCCTTCAGATGGAGAGTCAGGATCATTACGAGGAGAGGAACTTATCGAGACTACTCCCTTTTCTTTTAGATTGGATGGCATGCTACAGAAGTTTCTATTCTTGGCATTTTCATCTCCCAATCTTTCCTGATCAGAACTAATATTCTCAGAAGGATTATTTGGCAGAGTCGAAGGACTTTCCTCGTCAGCAGATATTCTCTGATTGAATTTGCCATTTGATAAAACAATTTGCTTACACTTACCATTGTCGTCCCCAGTTGAAGGGCTTCTACTGTTGTCAAGTTCCTTTGAGCCTTCTCCTAGCCGACTATCAAGAGTAAATATTCTGTCATCCTGAACCCTTGAGCTAGGACAATACAATGCCTTGAAAATTGTTTGAAAACCAGCACCTGTTTCACTACTTCGATTACAATTATGAGTTTTCATAGTTAGAGCTAATGAAGGTGTGTCTTCTGAATTAGATTTTGATAATCCTTTGATCATGTTTGATATCCAATTCATGAAAGAGCTGTCCTGTCTTTGTAAAGGTCCAAAATGAGGGCTTTCATGGTGTGTCTGCTTCACTTTCTTGCTCTCTACAATCATTTGCTTTTCAAAGCTCCATTTTCTCTTCCCAGCTGAAAACATCCCGGTGCTATTGCAACTTTCAACACTCTCATGGCTGTCATCCTCATCTTTTAGAATATTTTCATTGATTCCGTCATCACACAAAACATTTTCTTTATCTTTTCTCCAAGATATCGGATTTTTGCTTCTACTTGGGGAGACATCGACTGCTGGAAATTCTGTCGATGAAGCAAGTACTACACCGTTCTGGCAGGGAGACTCTTTACCTTCTTCATCAGCATGTTTTGATGCTATCATAACCCCCATGTCACAAGCGCTTTCATCCTTGAGAAGTTGTAAATCATTTTCAGCTGTTGATTCCTGATTCTGCAAAGGAGAGATAAATTGAGTTTCCTTCGTTTTACATTTGTCATCTTTTTGAATACTCTGAGCTAATTCCAATCTCTCTTCCTCATTTGCATGTGATATTACAAGTGGGTTCTGAGTATCAGAAACTTTGAATTGTTTTAGAATAGAAACGTCAGGAGAGAATGACCCTTGCATGTCAGACGTATGACTATTTCCACTACGAATAGCTATGTTGATTTCAGTCGGAGTAGACTTAGTTCCTAAGTTGAAATTCCTGTGTTCTGGTTCTACTCGCTCCAAATAGAACTTTGTCTGATCTGATTTTGATGCGGAGGAACCCCTTATGTCAGTGCCAGGATCTGTAAAGGAGCCAAATAGTTTCATGAGACATCAATATATAAAGAAATCACCAAAAGACTGCAGCCATATGACTACCTGGCATAGGAGCCCTTTCAGTTTGATGAAATATATCCACTTCCTTTTTTCCTGAATGAACACCTTCCACATCCATATTTGAAAATGTAAGTTTCATTTTAATGGTCATCTCTTCTAAGCCACCACTTGATCCTGCTAAAACATTTTTTTTTTCATCAGTGTTTTAAGACATGCCCCCACAAGGGAAAATGTCTCAGAGCGAAACATTATAAGAAAATGCTGATATCAAACATAATACCCAAATTCTGTTCGTGGGTCCTCGTCTGCCAGACAGGTGAGGTACCTGTTGTGCTTCTTGGAGACCTGACTAGGTTCCCTTCAGAAAGTTTACAATCCAAATGGGGTTCCACTTGAGACGAAGCTAAGGTTTCATCATCAACATTTGTATGTTCTTTAGGTTCCCTGGCCGTGATACTTTGAGTTGGTGAATGTACCAGAGTATTTGATGCGACACCACCCAAAAAGGAAAAGTTTTTCTTGGGTAAGCTACAATCAGCAGATTTAAGACTCACCCCTTTCTGTGGAGACCAAACTAGTTCAGATAACGGGGTTGAAGCTACAAAGATGATATCTGCTCTAGAACCTGCATTTGCACCTGCACCAGAATCGTTATTTGATCTTACGCGTGTGCTTTGATTGCCGAGACCTATTGAAAGTCCTAAATCTGTCACTGGCTCCTCTTTGCTATCATCCATGCTATTCTGTTGGATAACTTGTTCAGTATGGAATCCTAAGAGTTGGACCGAGTCTAAGGCAATCCCCCCCTCCTTGACTTTGGGAGTACATGCTTTTACTGCAAAAGGCATAAGCATTGAACTTTTATCACGTGAAACATATGAAGTATATTCGACAACAACTCTAATTAGCAAAATATCTGAGAGAATAAATTTCCTTTAATGTACTTTGTCTATCACTCCTCCAGGATGCAACAAATTCTCTAGAAATTGACCGAAACTCACGAACAACAAATAAATAAATCATACAAAGCAGATTTGTCTTATGATGTGATTTTAATTTGTAGATACCCCTTACAAAGAGGTTTAGGAAAGTTAAGTAGTTTCAAATATTACCAACTCGTCATGTTTTAAGCATGACAACGAAGTATACTCACATTGCAAAGTCTTAGGTGAGCCCATAAAGGTGCCGAGTTGGAGTTATGATTAGTTAAAACTTAAGAGGGTAGCCAAGATTCAGGTGTAGTTGAATTGAGCAAAACTTAGAGTTAGACACTCAGATGGATATCAGCTGGAAATGAACAGAGGCTAGCTAACAGGATTAATCCACAGATAGGAGTTGTATGTGAAGATGATTGCGTATAAATCTCTGACCCACCACAGATTTGTTTCACTAGATAAGATAGAATTCTTGCTGGCATCCTATTGCATGAATGGACTAAAGATGAGCATCATCCATGGAATTCAAAATCTCAACTAAATAGTCACAACCATGGGGTCTAGGAACTGAACTTATTATAGTGGAGGCTCCACATATCAGTACTTTTGACCTTAATTTGATTTCTTTTTTTGAAGTAAACAAGCGGAGCCTGAGGGTAAACGCCTTCTTCGACACCCAGTCAGAGTGTACATGGAATAACTAAACTCAATTGAGAATAATGAAGATGTGCAATTGAAAGACTGTAATGAAAATATCAAAGGACAATGAGTTCCCAACTAATAAGGACAACATCTTCATAAATGATTACCCACATCTATTTAATGACGATGGACCACATGCATATATCTGTCTTGACTTCTATAGGCAATACCAATACCGTACTTTTAATCCTATCTTAAAAAATTCTCCACATTTCTTCCCTACAGAATTCAAAAAGGGGAAAGTGGAAGATTTCATATAGCTCTCTTTTGTAGAAAACAACATCCTCTGCGAACAAGTGGCATGGATGGATATTCCACGGCCAATTATTTTACGAGTATCAAATCAATGACAATAATTTTGAAAATGATATCCATACCTGATGCAGATGCGCTGCATCAACACCCCATTTTACCCAGTCTAAAATCTAGCAGTTCGCAAACAAGGGCGAGTAACTGTGTGTGGGGTCCACTGTGCCCTAGTACCCTGTGCTTTAGGACCTCATTCCCTTCGTTTGTCCAATGCTAGTTAAGAGGTTGTGTTTGTCAAACAGAGTATGAAGCTTTTCTATATTTTTGACGTTATCATTTCTCTACTGTACACACTTTATAGTCAAAGAACCTCATACTCTAAAATTCTATAAAATAAATGCAAGAAAATTCCTAACTTAACCGGTTCGATTATCATAAATTGGAATTATCTAAATCATCTGACTGATCCAATGGTAATTGCAGAGAATAAGTTTGATGCTATAATCGCAAAAGGTGCCTTATTTTTGTTTTAGGATTCCTAACATTTTCACTTTTCAAATTAGCAAGTTATTCAAAATTAAGTGCTAAAACATTAAAACTCAAGCTCTTTACATAAAAACAATCCTAAATAGAGTTCTAGTTCACAATTAACATTGGGAAAACTCAAAATTACACAGGCATCTTAATCTTCCATATAACTAAACCGACACAAAACATATAATAATAGAATCCAAACTTGTGTTTCAAATTCAACAGAACTAGATGGAACCCCTCATAGTATGATTGAAAAAATTATCAATAAACAACTCATACCACATTTAAACAATAAACAGAGACAGTAACAAATGCTGCAAATTGCAATAACGAATTCAGATAAATTTGGAGGACGAAAAATAAGAAAATAAGAAAAAATAATAATTAATAACAGAACCCGTGTAAATTTACAACAGGATAGTTTGAATTCTAACATACCTAATATGTCTTCCAAATCATCAATAACTTCAAAATTTTCTAACCTGAAAAGCTCTAATATGTCTTCCAAATCATCAATAACTTCAAAATTTTCTAACCTGAAAAGCTTTCCAGTTATACGTTATTATTACCCTGTACTGTTGTTCAAGAGAACTTAATCACAGAAGAAAATCCAAAAGGCTTAAATCAATAAACGAGAGAGGGAGAGTGGTGAGAGAGACCAGTTGATAAGTTGAAACTGGTGGGGGGTGTTTAGAAAAGAGTAATTGCATGAAGTTATAAGTCCCAGCTTTAGTAAACTATAAGATTCCAAAATATTCAAGGTTAAGAAGATGACACGTGTCCTTATTCGTCGCCAGTGATACAGTAGTAGTAGCTGTAGTTTTTTCTCTTTTTTTTGATCCACAAAGCAACCATATAAAAAAATTAAAGACAGACATAAGGCCAAGTCATATCCAACCGATCAAATTGGCTACTTTACCATGTAGGCGACAAAGTAAACTAGCCGCGCTATTATGGTCTTCATCGACCGATTTTTCTTCGCATTATAGATATTTTATTCTCTTTTATAATTTTTTTCGAATTTTATTTTCTGAAAAATATTAAAATTTTTATTTTAAAATTTCTTTTGACATAATAAATTTATTAAGGAATAAAGAAACAGAAAAAGACAAACATCAAGCATCCCAAAGAATCGAGTGGACTAGAATCAGAATAAAGACATACAGTTCCAAAATATTAGACAACAAGAGAGCGTCGGTGTACTCGACGACCATATATCTGGCCATCAAGAGAGAAATCAGTATACCAATTTAAGAGGTGGATGGAGTGAGTTGGGTACGGTGTATGAGTGGCTCCCTCATACAGTTAAAAAGAGAGTCTGAATATATCCTTGGCAACGTTTCTATTTTTTAAGCCAAAAGCACCATAGGTCTCAAATTGTTCAAGTAATATTAGAACGTTGGTGGAAAGCCGCAAATACATTTTATTTCAAGATTTTCGAATGACGTAAGTTTGTTTGTTCTCTAATTCAATTTCTGTTTTTTATTTTATTTTAATATGCAAACTTTAGATTATGCAAACTTTAGATTATGCAAATTTTAGTATGTACAGAAATTTAGATTATCCAAACTTTAGAATTCGCATAAATTTAGATTATGCAAGCAAACTATAGATTGCCCAAATTTTAGTTTTTAAATATTGTTTATAGGAGTTACACCGTCAGATATGTACATGTTGACGAGAATACTATGTGAGGGAAATATGGTTTCATTTGACTAAGGGAGGTGGATAACACAATCGACATGGAAAGAGCGCCTTCAATTCTATTGTGTTGATGAGGAAGAAAATGATATGCATAGACATATGTATGCCGATGAAATAAGAGTGTCTGGGTTGAAGAATTTTTTACAACATTATGCTCTGAGAGTGATACATAATCCAAGTTATGAGGACCCCGATCACTATGATGAGCTTGAAAGTGTGTTTTCCTTATACAGTCTAACCTCGATAAATGAATATCCTTGGAACCAAAAAAAATATTCTTTTAGCGAGGTTATTTATTTATTGATAAATGAATAAATTATTTATTTATCGTTAAATGGATATTTATTTATCTAGAGAGTATATTTAGTTGTTACATATATAGATTTTAATGTTTTCGAACCAGAAGTTGGTAAGAAGATATTCAAGAATTAACTAATGTCATTTCTAACTTACGGTAAAATATGATGGATGTCGAACATCTTTGAACTATCCTAACAAGAATGATGCAATTATAAATCGCTTACGGACGAATAAATTATCAAATCAGTAATAAATGATGAGAATAATCTTGAACTAGAAGATAGTAGCGTCATACCAAAAAATTAAGGATGAGATCCATTTTCATTTTAGTGGAAGGAAAAGTATTTTTGAGAAGACATGACTCATATAGTAACATTGTTGATTGGATGAAATATTTTGATTTATTTATATAAAAATTTTATATGAAATTTAGTGATTATTCATTTATATTTCATAGGGCCTTTAAGGATTCAAATTTTTATTTATTCATCAATGCATTTAGCGATGTTTAACATTTATCCCCTTTGCCCAAGTCGGGACCGAAGAAAATTATTCATTTGGCGAGGTTATTCATTTATGAAACATTCATTTATCGAGGTTAGATTGTACGTGTTAGGACAATGTCTTTTTTCAATGCTAGCTCAGTGACAAGTCTTGATTTTATCGAAGCATCTGAAGATTTAGATTTAGCTCCAACATATGATTGGGGGTATGCACTGTTATCGGGGTTGTACATAAGCCTCAGTGAATTATCGGTCTCCAAACCGAGTTTGAACTGTTTTTGTGGAATTTTGAAGGTAAAAAAACTAATCTTTTTTACACTACTTTTTTTTTATGTTAATTTACTAACTAATTAAATTTTGGCAATGTTTTCACAGTATTAGCGGTAACTACTCTACACGAAAATAATATTGTTTTTCCAATTATAGAGAAGTACCAAACTCATAACTGGATGCCCAATCAGATTGATGGAGGTCAACACTCTACCCTGACTCATAGGATTCAACAAGTGTGTAGAACAAGCCATAACATTATTACCATGCCATATATGAATTATCCAGAGTTCCAAAATAAAGAGGATCAAAGGATGCTACAGTTAAGCTTAAGTCGATCGGTATTTTATAGTGCTCATTCTGGAAAAGGTATTTGGTACTTCGGGGAAAGAAACCTTTTACATCGATCTACAAGGGAGAAGAGAAAAATTAATCATCCCACTTCCAATCCGGGAGCATTCTTAAGAATATTACGCAACGTTGTTGCAAACTGGTAAAGAATGGGAACATATTAATGAGTTGATCGTGGAGCCTATTGATATGAATGATTATTTTCATTGGCTCAGCATAATTTGCAAACCTAACATTGTTATGGAGCCGCAAAATTTGGGCGGGACGGTTATGCCAGCTTTAGGTAGATTGTCACTTGATGTCGATATTCTTCCTTCTCTATCTCCACCACCAACGCCCACTACCTTTGTGTATCCCAGTCGTCAGAGAGGTTTATCTTATTCGTTATCTATGACACCTTTTGATTGGGAGATGTAGAGTATTGATGACCCAAATGATGAACAACATGCATTTTGAAATGCCTATTACAAAACCATCAAGACGTGCAAGTCAAAGAAGTCGTAGAACCCGTCAAAGAAGTGGTGCGGCATAATTCGTGCAAGAAACTCATATGAAACATGGTGGCATTGACGATGAAGAAACTCCTGGTGGTGGTCCACTTTACCACCCCGGGATCATTTTAAGGTTTTTATGATTCTACTCAACCTCCTAAGGCTATTCAAGCATTTATCACTGCCTTGTTAAATAACAAATATGATACAAACTGGACCTTTCTTGGTAAAATAAATCAGTAGATTAAATTTAATTTTAATTGAATATAATGAAGATTAATTATTTAATCGAATACATTTTGGCTACTATCCTAATTCTTAATACATTTCAAACTCAAAAGAAAAACTATGTGTTGATAATAAACAACTAGTTAAATCTGATGAAATGATGTAGTAAAATTGATAGGTGGATCAAAAACTAGTATATTTTACTACAATAGTCAAAAATCAATTAAGAAAAGGTAAATTAAATTTATAAATTTACCTTTCCTGATGTTCTTTGTAGTATATATTACATGCGTGAATGTTAAGATTTACATCTTCTATAAATATGTATGCATGAATAGGTTAGACGTGAATCAAAATTATATTTAATCAAAAATAGTTGTTGGATTTACAATAGTGAAAGGACATGATCGGAATTAGAAGTTATACAGGGAGCCTTGGATGGAAAATTAATCAACTGATGAGATTTTAGAAATCAGCGATAGAGACTCTGCTACAATGTTCAAATAAGAAAAATACCAGTCTTCCCAACCAATTTGCCCATTTCCATATCCATAATGGCTTAAAATGGAAAAAATTGGCTAGTTTTCCCACCCCATATGACTTATCCTAAGGGAGGATCATCCCACCATTCACATGCAATACAGTTAATTCGAATATGCTTAGCAAGCTTATCTGCTGTTATATTTATAGACTCTAGAAACAATGGTACAACTCCCATCTCTATGATTACAATTACACACATTAATACATTGTTTTAAGATAGACAAACTTTACCGGTATGTAAAGTCGACTTGTTTATTTATGTACTTGACACTGATGTTGAAGATCCCAATTCATTGTTTTTAGTAAAGATGATAGGCCAAAAGCCTATAGCCCAATTGCATGACGTCTACAAAATAGAAGTGGCAAGCACGGTTCGTTTTCATAGAGATTGATAATATTATATCTAGTTAATAAACAAATTATGTGCTAAAACAAAAAAACATTTTCTTTAATGATTTTTACGAAATTAATTAAATAAGATAACTAAAGAAATTGATTAACTAACAAATAGAATAAAAGTTTAAGGTTTCGGATTCCAGTACTTTCAATACTTGTACAATTAACAATTTAATATCTTACACTCACTTTTATACTACTCAAAACAATATTAAATCCAATCTTATGTTTTGAAAAATATAATGTTTTAAATTATGTATATGACTTACGTCGTTTTACAGAAGTCTAATTTCCTTAACTTATAAAAGATCAACAGTTTGAAACCCTTCAGAACAATTAAATCAGAGCATTTTTAGAAGTAAAATTATTAGTAATTAAATAGCACAAAAAGATAGTAATTATGTGAAATAAATAAAATATTGAGAGTTCGCATCAACAAAATATTTCTCCTCTAGCCTAGGTAAGATATTTAGCTACTCATGGAAAAAAAATGGGAAAAAAAATTAACCAATGTATTCATTAATGAAAAGTTACTTACAAAGTGTGTTTTATGAATCAACGACTCATTTCAGGCGTTGTAGAATAAAGCCTAGTCATAGTGTGTATTAAACATCTAAATTGTAGAAGAAACTGTTCATAGAACCGTTGCTGAAGCCGTTAGATACAAAATATATCACAACGGTTTTCAACGATAGTTTCGGTATGTCGCCTATTTTTCTTCTTCTTCGAGCAGCAACAAAAAAATTCTGGTTTTTCTTTTTTTCTTTTTTGCTTTTCTGGCCAAAAGCCAGCCTCCTTCCTACTTCTCCAATCTTTGTATTTATATTTATTGCAATCAACTACCCATTCCAAATCTTCGAAGATATATTCTATTGAATGAAATGGATCTTGGAAGATAATTTTTTTCTCTCGGATCAGATTTCAATCTCGATTCTTTCTTCTTCTTTTTTTTTTTTTCTTTCAAACACGTTGTTGACTAACAAGATTGAATATGAAAGGAGAGAAAATCTTCCCTATTACAAAGATGTATTAAATCAGACCCAAGGACAATTTTTTTTTCCTTTTTTAATGACAACAACTTATTTAACGAGATTTTCTTTGTGTTTCCGATTTTCCAAGTTTGTACAAATTCCTATTGATAAGGTAAGAATATAATCTTTCATTATCTACAAAGATAACCCAAAATCACGATCACAGAATCTTCACAGATTCGATTTGGAGAGAAAGAAAAATTCTCGCCAATACTTCTTTTTGAATTTGAGAAGGTGGGGGGCCGTATCAATTGCCTGGGTGCCTTTATCAATTCTTCAGGGTTCCTTTATCACTTTTTAAGCCGACTTTTCTACAATTATTAATTCCACAAAAATACATAAAAACTTAAGAAATAATAACATTTGTACAAAAATTAAGAACTAACAATATACATTATCGAGACTAATAGAGACATAAATATGTGTCTATTAAATACCCCCAAACTTATCTTGCTAATCCTCGAGCAAATTTAATCTAAAAATAAGAAATAAAATCCAACACACTTTCGTAGGAATCACGACTACACTTAGCATGTGCAACAAGACGTTAAACTCCTAGGTGACCCTAGAAGATGAGTGTTGTCTCGTGAGGGTTTACAAGAGGTATACCCAGAAAACCTTTTTATTCCAACTTCTAATGTCACAAGTTTTCAAAAAGCTATTAGAACATAAATTTTCTCCTCCAAATGTCAAGTGATTAGAAATGCCAAAGAAAATACATGCTAATATGCTTAATCAATGAGAGAGAGATTGTGACGAGTTAAACCAGTGCCAAAGATGTCTTTTGCCAGATGGACAAAAGACTAACTGAGCAACCGAATAAGCATTTCGCCTCGACTCTGCCTCACCATAGGGTTTTATGAATTTGCACTCAGAAACGATTTTAGGGGTCACATCGGTGTGTAAGCAGGATTAAAGAGAGTACTTACACACTATTAATGGTAACGTTTCTTCTGACGATCTCAAACCAAAATATTTTTCTGATGATCTCAAAGGAAATGAAATATGATGATTTCCTAGGAAATTGACCATAAATGAGGATGCGAACATACTCTCACCTTCTAGTCTCACAATTCTTAATGGTGTTCAAGATAAACAACGTTTTCTTCAGTCTTCGGCTTCAACCCTTGAAGAATAAACCATTGAAAGTTGTAGAATTTTTCTCTTTTTCTTCAATCACTTGTTGTTTTGAAACTTCTTTTTGAATTTTTTCTTCTCCATAGCTTTTCCTAATGAAATAGTTACATAATTTTATTTATTTATTAATTTTTTATTATAATTATAATTTTTTATCATTATTATTTTATTTTTTTTAGAAGAAAATAATATGATTTATACAAAATATAAAACAAAAATAAAACTTTACTTTCCAATGAAGAAGGACTTTTGCACTTGATTCTTCACAACTGTTGGTGCACAAATCTTCAAAAATTTACATATTTTGTTTTCTTCTTTTTCACTTTGAATATGTAATGTTCTTTTTCTTTGTTGCATGTAAACCTTGAACGTCTTCAACTTCTTCATGAACTGATTTTGTCCCGTTTGTTGATGATGCTGAGTTTCTATTGAGAGAGAGTTGTAATTGTTGTGACTTAGACTACAAGATGAGGCTAGTTCTGATGTAACCCTCATTGTGATAAGAATTTAACACTCAGATCAAAAAGTGTTGAAAGTGGTGTAAGGTTGAGTATCTCATCATTCTACTCGGAGTTTATGCAGATGAAACACTCTAAGAGGACAATTGAAGGTTTGGTGCCTCACTCAAAAGGGTGGTCTCCACTAATGATTGGTTAGTTCTGTCATTCTGCATTTCCTTCTGGCCTAATATCTCCAGCATGGATGGTTGGGTCCGTCATGATTATTCTCTCATAGGTTAAGAACACAAATGTAGTTTTCTCTAGCAATTCTAATTTCCATCTTTTGGGGAGAACCAGTATATAAACTTAGCTAAAAGGCTACTATGTGACTCTAAAAGTTGGAAATTTTGGTATAAATAAAAAATTTCTCCCTTACCCCCAAACTTAAACTGAACATAGTCCTCGATGTTCTAAAGATAAATGAATGAAAGCATGAACAAAGAGAAATGATGAACAAAGTAAAAGAGACATGGAAAGATATTACCAGAACCGTGTACCGAAATCATATGGGTTGCCTCCCATAGAGCGCTGAGTTTAAAGTCTTCATTCAGACCAAGAAAGGATTAGTCACAATTTACAAATCATATAACAATAATTGAAATAACTGCGGATACTTAAAGTCAATCGGATTTGACTCACAAAGTTGACCATAATGAAGTATATGAGAGTGGTGGTCATTCTGAAGAAAATGTGTTGATTTAAATTTTCTTAAATAATCAGGTTTGGTCCCAAAATTTAAGAACTGACACATTTGAAGTTGAAACATTCCCATATTTGGTACAAAATATATGTGGGAAAACAAAATAAATTTTGGTATCGTGGCCTGGGTAAACCACATCAACAGGATGATAGGTTTCTAACAACTGAAGTTCATTTTGGAGATTATTATCCGACTCTGGAAACAGTGTATGAAAATAATCTCTTAATATGATAGAGGTAAAAACGTCAGGTCCCAAGTGAGGGACCTTTATAAGAGTCAAAGGTAAACCACGGGGAGAATGATATTCACCACCAAACTTAGAGTGGTCAATGTCCTTGGATAACCTAGTAACAATTTCCTTAATTTCTAAATTATCAGATTTAGGAAAATGGTCAATTATTTTATCTAGGTTATAATCATCAGGTAGGTACCTTCACTCACATTTAAACTTTCTACGAGTATATCCTCTTTGTTTGAGACTATTGTTCATGAATCGTTAAACTCTAAAACACTAGTCTCAGAATAAACTCATCCTCTAATCTATCATTGTCTTCATAATAACAAAGAAATATTTCACGGTCTATAATGGTATCTCTAGTTAAATCCTTTTCCTCTTGAATAAGTAAATAATCATCAATATTATTAGGATTTGAACTAGAAACAACACTATCAGCATGAGGCACAAGTGGTGTAAAAATTTCATCATCAGTATAACTACGAATTTCAAATTCTTCATATACTATCCTCATCATCATAATAATATGAAGATGGTTGAAATATCTAAACAAGTAGCGCTTTTAATTCTAACCTCTCCCTCTAGATTAGGTAAATATTCATTTGTATTATCAAAGGTAAAATTGGAAACACAATTTTGGAAATTAAGTTCATTTTGAACAATATTAGCAGTTGACCAATTTTCTTCAATTTCTTCCTCATTTAAACGTGCAGTAAGTTCACTGAGAGCGGTACTTAAAGCTATAATTCTTTCTGTCATTTCTAAATCATACCTACGTGACTCTTCATAAATTTTTTCCATTAGCATGTCTCTCCTACGTGAATTTCAGTCAACTGCTTGAGTGAATCTTCTAAAGAAAGAATTTGATCATAAGAAGTATTATGTTGCAACTGCTTCATTAAATCCTCCAAAGACGGAGAACTCACATGTTGACTATAACATTATTCATTTTACGGTTCGTATGACTGGTGAGCGTGGGAATAATAATTGGGATCACCATGGTATGAACCATAACCTTCAGAAGGCTGGTAGTGATCCCAAGTACTATCGACACTATAGTCATAGTATGAATAATGTCCATTTTGAGATTCAGGTCGATATTCATTGTTTTGGTCCTCATAATACCAGTTCGTCATTTTACTTTATTTATTATTATTTTATTTTTTTAGGGTGCACACGTAAATGCAGGTTTGACTAAAATAGGTAAGCTCAGGTTACCTTAGCGAAATATACCTACAGTTAAAGTATGGTCAAAGGTACGAGGCTAAGGCTTGTGGAATTTCATCTGGTAACTCCCATCAGGACCAAGGCACGTGTTCAGCTTACTTTTCCACTGTTTTCCTAAACTCGGTAGTCTGACTATGCAATATGGTGTGTGCACGTGTTTTTTTATATACAAAATTAAAATAAATAAATAAAATTAAAGAAATAAATAAACTCAAAATAAAAAAAATAAAAAATAAAATAAAATTTCCTAAAATAAGTTGTTTCAAAAAAAAAAAAAAATTTGTTAATGAAAAATCTATAATAAAATTTGAGTTATATTACTTATTGTTTTTGGTAGGCAATTTCCACAATAAATGAAGAATTTTACCTGCACATCAAAGCTAAGAAAAATACGTATCCAAGTAAAATCTAAAAGAGAAAAAAAAATCCTAAAAATAATTAGCATAAAAATTATAAAATAACCAAAAGTAATATTTCTCAATTAAAAATTAGATAATTTTTTCTTCATCTGGTATCCAAATGACGCGTTCGAGTAGTCCACTTAATGTAAATTTTTGAAAGCTATCTAATAGTACTAGTTGTTTGGCCAAGTTATTATTTTATTATTTTTTAAAATCAATTGTTTGAACTTAATTACTTAAGTAATTATGAAGCTTAATCATCATTTGACAAGTCTAATGACGTTGACCTACTTGCGGGTTCTTACATTCTCACTATTTTATAACAATTTTCGTCCTTAAAAATTAGGATCGGTTTTCCAGTCTTCAAAATTCCCCACCTTATAAAGAAGTTCGTCTCCTTGATTTGGTGCAAATGTTACTCATATTTACATATCTCGAATGATTCAAATTCATATAAGATGACTCTGCATATGCAATGATCATGATATGAAATTTTATATAGTTCAATGATAAGTGCATAATTCACATGTTTCTAGTGTCAAATCCATACTTATTTTAGTTATAATTCTTGCATATTACTTGTTATTACAATTTTTTTTCTATCTTATGTGTTATATTAGGTGAATCATCCAAAATAAGCTATAAAGTGCTACAATGAGCAAGGAAGTAAAGCATTACAAGTGAAGGAGGATCCAAGACCAAATTTTACTTATTAAATACATGATTTATTATCATCATCTTGAAGATAATGGAAATACGAAGTCAACGCAAAAAGAATGAGGTCATTCCGACATCGGACGAAGAAGTTATGGGAAAAACGAGTTTGAAATACTTGAGTTTACAGAGAGAAGTTCGGCTGATAATTATTTAGCTCGAATCAGCCGAACCTGGAGCAAAAAATTAATATTTTTGAAGAGTCTACAGACAAATGTTCGGCTAGTAAGTGTTCCTACCGAATCAGCCGAACCTGCCACCGACCTAGACATATTTGGACGCGAAATTGACTTATAACTCAAGAAAACACGGTCCCGGAAGGATTCTAAACCCTTGAAAGAGGATACTTGATGGCCAAGTGTTGAATGCTATAAAGAACACATTTAAGGCTCAAATATAAGATCCTCCTACCTCTCATACTATAACTCTACATCTAAACCTACGGTTTACCCCTTTAGGGGGAAACCATTTTTCTTTGTAATATGAGTAGCTAATCCTTTTGTTGATTAAGGATGAATTCAATGTTCTAAGCGTGAAACTTTATTAGTTAATACAAGTTTGTTTGATATTATTATCATCATCTTTTGTTTTCACCATATCTAGGGTTTATGATTGATTTCTTAGATTGTTTGGAGTGCACGCTAGATTAATCTATTGATCATTCTATTGCCAGTAGAGAGTTGAGCAATCCGTAATAGTCGAGCATCTTCTACACAAGTAGAAAACATTAGAACTTGAAGAGGGATTTTGTGGAGCAACCGCGTGTGAAAACAACACTAGTAAGCAGGACCTTGCGCTAAGAGTTCTGATGCTAGGATCAACCTAAATTCATAAAACTTAAAGCATTTGATTGGATTACACCTAGGGTGAGTACTACTTGGTGGCTCAGTTGGATAAAATCTGGTGTTCGAGCGCTTCGGCATTTAGTGATACAAGTAGTTTTGGGGATAGCACTGCACTAGCTGCTATTATACGGTTGGTGATGAATGATTCTAATGAAAGATAGATAAGTATACTACTTGAGTTAACGTTTGGTAACGACGACTCCCTAATCATCTCTTTCTTATTAACTTTTTTAGTTAATTAAATTTCAAAACTCCCTTTTGTATTTTACTTTATTTTATTTTTTCTAATCAAAATAACATCTGAATTACCCAGCTCTCTGTGGGAACGATCCTTACTATTGCTATACTATTAGTTAATTACTGAGAAATATCTTGAGTAATTTGTTGCACTTATGACACACATCAAATTTAGGTGCCATTGTCGGGGAGCAATGGTTAATTGATTTGTTATTTGATTTAGTTTGTTTAGTATTTTAAAACTTTTCACGTTTTTCTTTAGTATTTTCAGATATTTAGGTTTTCGTGGTGTTAACAACTCGTTGAAGGTGTTCAACTCTCGTCAAAAGCGGGAGTTAAATTCTTAAAAAAGGTTGTAAGTATCCCTTTTGTTTTTATTTATTTTTTAGGGTTTAGTTAGATTTTTCTTTTTCTTGTGGGTCGTCGTGTTTCTTTACGGAAATAACATGAACGGTGCACAAGATCAATCATATAATAGTGGTAATCAATATGGTTTTCAATCTCAAAGTTATGACAACTACCAACCATACCATGGGTATAATCAAAACCAATCCTTTAGTTACGACCAATACCCGATAGAATCTTACGATTATTCTCATACGTGCCAACAACCTTATGACGGGTATGTAAGTGAACAATCACAATGATGGGAGGATAGTTATGCTTTTATTCATGACTCTTCTAGTTTGACAGATTTGTTGCAACAATATATGAATAAATTGGATAAACACAGTCAAAATACTGAAGAACACAACAAAAAGACTGAAGATACACTCCAAGAACTTCAAAGGACTATGGGTATCCTGAAAAATCACATTGGTCAAATTAAAGAGGAAATGACGAAGGAAGAAGTATGGTCTCAAATCTAAAATAATTCTGACTTTTCGACGATTAATAATGAATATATGACCGATGATAATTCTGAAGATGATCAACCTTCTGAAATTCCATGTCACAATGATAATTATTCTAACTCCGGATCGTAATAATGATCATCGCCTATTCAAAAGGAGGATATTGGGTATGACATATCTATTGTTATAAATGGTGTAGCGTACTCAAACGAATATATTAGGATGTGCACCAATGAACTAGACTTTTTGGGAGAGGATTCTGATTTTGATGATGAGGAGTGTAGGGATTTTTATATTTCTAAGGAGTACACATTGGAGGACGCTCTTACATATAAACCTAATTGGTCTTATGACGATGAGAAATATGAGAGACCTTCATTCGAGAATGAAAGCAAATTGATTGATTTCGTGGAAAACCCAATTGAGCTTGCTAAGGATTATAATGATGTTACGATTTCGGTTGAAGCAGAAACTGATGAAAAATGGTTTTTAAAGAGTTTGATAGAGGACCACGATATGCATGACATAAATAATTCATTGGATTTCTTTAAGAATGATGAGGATCCTGTAACACAAGAGATCGTGAAAGGTTTGTCTAATCCTTTGCATACCTCTATATCTTTTGATCCTCCCCCAATAGACTAGTTCCCCAAAAGGTTGTTCCGATTTTTAAGGAGCTAGATTACTTAGGGTTGAGTACATATGCTACAAAAATACTTAAGAATTATTTTGCTTCTAACTATCTACCACTAGATGTGTTTGATTCTAGCACTGTGCAGGTTCACCGAGAGGAACCCAAAGAAGTTCCCTTGTTCTATGTTATTTATTCACTTCCAAGTGTAGAAAAAACTAAGTATGGAGGAACCTTCCACCAAATAATAATTTTCTAACTTGACTCTTATGCTAACGTTTTTGTGAGGCTATTATTAGGACTGCAAATTATTATCTGGGTGGATCCCCAGATTTTCAGATTGTTGGTTTATGGACGCTAACCAGAAGGTCAGGCTGAGAACGTTAAACTAAGCGTTGAATGGGAGTCAACCCATTGGTTAAGTATTTCTATCTTTTGCCTTTTATTTTTTTTAGTTTCATATCATATTAGGGATTTTCCATCTTGATTTTACATTGGGAGAGTCAATTTACAATGAGGACAATATAAAGTTTAAGCGTGAGGGAGTGATTAAGCATATAGATTTTTAGTATTCACTTTTTTTGGTAGAATTTTTGATCTTTTTGTACATATTTGCATGAAAACCTCTAGCTTTTAGATATTTTAGAGTCACTTTGTATACTTATAAATAAGTCTACATACATAGTTCTTACCGAAATAACTGAACTTAGAATTATTAGAGAACTATATTCGGGGTGCTTAGTTGTTGAGAGGCTAGAGCTGACAAAAATGGACTTAAACCACTGGTAGAGAATACAATATTAAGAAGTTGATCATTCAATACCCATGAGTGAGGCACCAAAACTTCAATTCTTTGTACCTATCTAAATTTTCCATTTAGAGTGTTTCATCTGCGCAAATTCCGGGTAGAATGATGAGCTACCCAACTTCGCACCAATTTCAGCACTACTTTTTGATCTCTTGAGTGATATAATCATGAGGGTGTCTTTAGAATTGATAACTAAATCTTGTAGTCTTGTTTGTAGTGGCACCATTCTCTTTACAACAACAAGTCCATAAAAACTCCATCATCATCAACAAGCAAAGCATCAAAAATTTGAAGGAAAGTTGAAGACGTTCAAGGTTTACAGGCAACAGTACAAGAAAGAGCAAAATTCAGATTCAAGTAAAGCAACAGTACAATGAGCGGAATTATATATACATGTTGAAGACTTATGTACAAAAGCGAAAGAAATCAAAAGAAGTGAGTTAGTGAAGTTCATGATATCGAGACAATACAAGTTCTGAAGAATCAAGTGGTAAAGTCCTTATCTCATGACCATAGTATTTTCATACTTTTTTTTTTAGTTTGTACTGCAAGTTCAATAAAAAAAACATATAGAAAAAAAATAGAAAAAAACAAAAAAAAAAACAAAAAGAGAATAATGTTTATCATTGCTTTAGTGTAAATTTCCTTTTAATTTCATTCAATAAGATCGTGGGGAACAAGAAATCTATAAAGAAGTTTCAAGCAACAAGAAATTGAGGAAAATAGTACAATTTGTCAAAGTTCTATAAATTTCAAGAGTTCATCATCAACAGTTGAAGACCAAAGACGTTTATATTGGATGTTGTGAGAGTAGTGTTGATTTTATATGGGTGAGAAGGTAAGTAAGCATTGTCATCCTTGTATAATGGTTGATTTCCTTTCTTAGAGATCATCAGGAAAAAAAGTTCTTTTTCGTCCCACATTTTTATGGGATAACATCTTCATACAATTCAGAAGGTTCCTTTTCCTTCCCATCATTCAACGTGTGCAGGATTTCTATCTTCACTCCTTCCTACACACATGAGAACCATAAAGTGCGTCTTTTGAGTGTCAAATTTATAAAATCCTATTGGTAAGGCAGAACGCTCATTCAATCGCTCTTGAACTTGGATTCTTTCATATGGTGGTTTTCTCCTAACTCAAGAGCTAAGCATGAGAATAATGTTCTTTGGCATTTCTAACTTCTTATTATTAGTGTGCAAAAACTTTATGTTCTCATAGATATTTGGATGCATGTGCTAGGGAATGTTTGAAAGTTGGAGTATGTTTTGTGGGTATACCTTTTGTAAACCCTCACGAGACTATAACTCGTCCACTAGGGACACCTAGGATTTTAAAGGATTTTTGCACATGCTAAGTGTAACCGTGTCCTTGACGAAATGGAGTTGTTGTATTTTATTTTAGTTTATTTTAGGTTAGTTTAGATAGTAGTTTGCTCGAGGACTAACAAAAGCTAAGTGTGGGGGAATTTGATAAGTGCATAATTCACATGTTTCTAGTGTAATATCCGTACTTGTTTTAGTTATATTCTTGCATATTAATTGTTTATTATTGTTTTCTATCTTATGTGTTATATTAGGTGATTTATCCAAAAGGAGCTATAAAGTGCTAGAATGAGCTAGGAAGTAAAACATTACAAGTGAAGAAGGATCCAAGACCAAATTCTACTTATTTAAATCCATGATTTCTTACCATCATCTTAAAAGAATGTAAATAAGAAGCCAATGCAAAAATAATAAGGTCATTCCGACATCGGACGAAGAAGTTATGGGCAAAACGAAATTGAAATACTTGAATGTACAATGAGAAGTTTGGCTGATAATTATTCATATCGAATCAGCCGAACCTGGAGCATAAAAATCAATATTTTTCAAGAGTCTACAGACAAATGTTCAGCTAGTAAATGTTCCTACCGAATCAGCCGAACCTAACACTGACCTAGGACATATTTGGACGCAAAATTGACTTCTAACTCAAGAAAACACGGTCTCAGAAGGATTCTAAATCCTAGAAAGAGGAGAATTGAGGGCCAAGTATTGAATGCTATAAAAGAATACATCTAAGGCTTAAATCAGAGAACCTCGTACCTATCATATTACAATTCTACATCTAAACCTAGGGTTTATCCCTTTAGGGGGAAACTATTCTTCTTTGTAATATGAGTAACTAAACCTTTTATTGATTAAGGATGAATTTAATGTTCTAAGAGTGAAACTTTATTAGTTATTACAAGTTTGTTTGATGTTATTATTATCATCGTTTTTTTTCACCATATCTAGAGTTTATGATTGATTTCTTAGATTGTTTGAAGTGCACGCTAGATTAATCTATTGATCATTTTATTGCTAGTAGAGAGTTGAGCGATCCGTAATTGTCGAGCATCTCCTACACAAGCAGAGAACGTAAGACCTTGCAAAGGGATTTTATGGAGCAATCGCGTGTAAAGACACCACCAGTAAGAAGGACATTGTGCTAAGAGTTCTGATGCTAGGATCAACCTAAATTCACAAACCTTAAATCATTTGATTGGTTTACACCTTCGGTGCGCTACTACTTGGTGGATCAGTTGGACAGAATCTGGTGTTCGAGCGCTTCGGCATTCAGTGATACAAGGAGTTTGGGGATAGCACTGCGCTAGCTGGTATTCTACGGTTGGTGAAGAATGATTCAAACGAAAGATATATAAGTATACTACTCGAGTTAACGTTTGGTAACGGCGAATGACTCCCTAATCATCTCTTTCTTATTATCTTTTTGTTGTTCTTTTTAGTTAATTAAATCTCATAACTCCCCTTTGTCTTTTACTTTATTTTGGTTTTTCTAATCCAAATAACATCTCAATTACACAGCTCTCTGTGGAAACGATCTTTACTATCGCTATATTACTAGTTAATTAGTGAGAAATATCTTGAGTAATTTGTTGCACTTACGACACACATCATTCAATAAATATTTTATATACATCTCCAAAAGTTTGAGTTTAATTAAAATCTTCAATTTAGTTTTACACTAACCGTTGATGGTTTATTAATGCTTAAAATTTACCACATATTATTTTAGCGTTATATAAATGTATCAATGTAATGATGATCCTTATTATTTGTTACATATGTTATAATATCTAACTAATTGTTATTTTAGTTAATTAACTTTGATAACAATTGCCAATTTTTTTTATAACAAACTAAATTTAATTATTTATTATTATTGTTGATAGTAACAATATAGTAATTATTACCTTTGGTATTTCTAAATTATTATGTATACAATTACATGAATTAAGATTTAAACATTTAAGTTGAGCTTACTAATATTTCTAAATATAATATCATAATTTGTGATGTCACTAAGATATATTTCATCTAGTCTTATATATCCTAACTATCTTGATAAATATTATATAAAAAATAAAACCAAATATATAATTTAATTATGTATATATAGTTAAGAATTTAATCTTATTTTATTATATAATTAACTCTGTATGAAATTATACAATAACCATAAAAGCTTTTATCCATAATAGTATGACTAAATTTCATATATGAAACTATATTATATATAGTACTTTCATTAATGAGCTTTGTCTTGAATTCACATAAAGTTAACTATATAGAATTAATTTTATTCTGAAATCATCAATGTCTTTTTTATACAGTAATATTTCATTTTGAATTTTAGTTATCAATGCAAACAATAATTTTAATAAATTTTACTATGTGCTAATTAATTAAATATCATGTAAAATAAGTTTAATACAATACCGGTTAATAAGGTATTATTATTTTGTTTATTTCTGTCTTTCATCTAATATATTAAATCATTGGTTTTGGCGAAAAATAACTAGTGTACATAATTATTAACGAATTTTATTACCATCTAATCCAAAAATATTTTGTAGTTTTATAATTATCACATGATGAATTTTATACATATTACTATTTGTTTATAATTTAAAATATATACTTTATTATTATTAATTACAATCTTTATATTATAGTCTATTAATATAAAAATGTCTTTTACCTAAACTAAATAGTCTAAAATATTTTAAATTACACTTTTGTTTCTTATTGTTATAAACTCAAGTTTTATTTCGGAAAATTTTAACATTATGCTGGTTTGTCAATTGCAACATTATGCTGGTTTGTCAATTGCTATTATTGTTAATTTTATATTTTATTATTATCGTTATACTATTGGTAATTCAATTAGTGCATTAAATCTTGACAATTTATGAATGAATCTTCTAGTATCTCTAACTGTAATTTTCTATATTTATAATTTCACATATTTTTAGTTCCACTACATATAAATATAGTCAAACTATTTCTAAATATAGTTATCTCGATTTAAGGGTCATCTATTCAGTGTTGTAGTACTAATTATGTACACACTAATAATTTTCCTATTCATTTTATCAAACAGAAAATAATCAACGTAAAAACATTCATGTATGAACATATCATGTCAAATAGTTCTAAATTTCAATTTACATTGAAGAACTATCATAAATTAATCTGACATGAAAAACTAAACAATTTACGGATAATCAAATTATCCAATTAAAATTAAAATTTAAATTTTGATTTACACTTTGTCATTTGTTAATAAATAGATTTTCCTAAACTGATTTCCAAAGATTTTAAACAGTAACTACATTCTTTGGTTCTAAAGGAACTTTACTAATCATTTCAAAGAAAATATTACTTCTTATAAATCTGAAAATTCAAACTCAATCTAATTGAGTACGAAATAAACATGAAATGAAATAAAGATCTATATTGTTCCCTATAATAAAAATTCAAATTTCTATTTCTAGGTTTATCACACTAATTTTTATCTTAACTGATTATTGATTCTAGGTTTTCTACATTCATCAGATTATTGATTTACATGGAAAGATACTAGATAAGCTTCTAAGTAACTTTGGAATCTATTAGTTCACTATCAGAAGCAAGTCCTCCTTATATGAATGGTAATCCATGAATGCAGTTGCACTGTCTAGGTTTGCTTTGTTTGACAATGCTTTCCTACGAACAAAGACAATACAAACATATCAAATTACAAACCTCAGTATTCTTCAGTGCTGGATTGACTAAGTGTTCAACAAATTAATCTCTAATCACTAATCTCTATTGAAATTTCTAAACTATGGTGTAATTGGTTTTAGTCCAAACTTTTACTTTATAAAATACATAAATAATATATTTTTACACAAAACATGAACAAGTAAATTAGCAAACAATACAAAGCAATCAAACAATTGATAAATCTTTTAGTTCTTGATTATTTTTAGTGATTAAAATTTATCTCACAACCCATCCTAGTACTAAAGTAATCTATTTTACTAACTGGCACTGGCTATTATCTATTAATTCCCATACAAGATGGTGAGCTCTGATACCAACTTGGTAGTGCCCAAAAATCCACCTACTTAGTAACCTAAGATATTAAGTTACATTCTGAGACATTACGGATCTAAAACATCTTCTTAAGTATTTACTTAAAAGATCAAAATAAGATTAACCCAAATCTAAAACCACTCTGAGAATTTACATATAAAAATACCTCCCAAATGATATATGTATAATAATGGGTTGATTTGAAAATCAATATATACATAAAATAAACATATCGGAAACTAATCAACAAACCAACTCGTTTTCGAAGCTTTATATCTTGAACATTCATCATACGGACATTACTTCATCTGTCTCTGAAAACTGAAAATGGTAATAAAACGAGTACATCATCCCCAAAGGGGTGCCCAGTGGAAATAATAACTAACTTTCTTGTAATCACTAACATGATTTGAAAATAATGCAGGTTTTATTGAAAACCAATAAAACACGGAAAAACAGATAAATCATATCATATAATAAGTTGTACAAAAATATAAATGTTACCAACCATTCTTCACACAATCAACACAATAGTATACTTGAGTGACATAATACTTTGGAGTAGTAAGGTTGACTCTTACGGATTCTTCAATGATCATTAAAACGCTCTTCCCCTAGTCATATTTAGATTTATACCTTCATTAGTACCCCAATCATACACGCACTCTACATAATCAAGTATTCAAAGAAACTAATGGTGGTAACCTTATATTTGACAGAAGAATCTATCATGGAGAGCCCATACAAACCATGTGTAATCCATCGTTCCCTTATAAAACTCTCATCATGTTCCTCTTTAAACACCATAATATAATATAATAGTATTTTTTTAAAGTAATTTAAAAGACAATAAACATCTATGTATGAGACATATTCTACCCGACATAAATAATAACAATATCGGCGACGTAATTGTTGAGGGTGAGTTTTTGACAAGGGAGAAAATTGTAAATTTTTTTTGCCAAGCTGTAAAAGCATGAAATAAATATGTATAAATTCCTGACCCGGCATCAGAATTATGAATACATATTGATATCTTATATTCCGTAAGAGAATTGAGAATGCATATTTAGCTCGTAGTTAATTAGCCCTATAACTATTTTATATATGTATGCGGCTTCCAAATTTCAGGGCTTTACCTGGATAAAACCTTGTTATTTCATGTGCGCTCATGCAAACTATCTGTGTTAATAAAAATATGTTGATTATCCGAAATTGCAAACATTCAGAATAGAGGCTATGCCATATCTGAATAAAAATGCTAATTAGATACATACTATCTAATTACAGAGTCGCATCAGGCATTATCTCAAGTTGCAAACTTCCACGACTGAATCTCTTGAGAATGTTATGTATGCACTACATAAAAGCTAAGCATAAATACTAAAAAATTAAATCTCACAAGACTGAGAAACTCTAAATAGGCCATAGTTATGGCCATGATATTAATGAATGCCAAAGCTAGTGGTGCATAAGCAATAACCATGGCACTAGCAAGTGCCAGCCTTAGTGAACCCTAGACACATTCCCAACACTAATGAGTAGCATACACATGTGCCAAAAGGCTAGGAAAAAACCAAAAATCCAACAGAGCCAACAAAGCACGCGCCAAACAGGCCGCAACAGTGCTAGCGCTAGCACCAGCGCAAAGCTTGGCGCTGCTAGCAACATCGCTAGCGCTAGCACTAGCATTAGCAGTATTAACATCAGCCTTGACGCTTACCACAACGCTAGCACCAGCAACATTAACATCAGCCTTGACGCTTACCACAGCGCTAACAAGCTAGAATTAGCGTCATCCTTGACGCTTACCTCAGCGCTAGAAACAATAGCATTAGTGTCATCCTTGACACTTACCACAATGCTAGCACCAGTAGCATTAACGTCATCCTTGATGCTTACCACAGTGCTAGCAAGCTAGCAATTAGCGTTATCCTTGACGCTTACCTCAGCGCTAGCAACAGAAGCATTAGCGTCAGCCTTGACGCCTAGCCACAGTGTTATCCTTTACCCCTTTCATCACTCGTGTCAGCCTAGCCCCTTTGATGCGTGTTGTTTGCGCACAAATTAATTAAAATTTTTCCCACTAAACTAACAAGTAGTATAATATTACTAAGGATCGTTCACACGAGGAACTATGTAATTCTTATTTGTCTTTGAATTCTTTATGTAACTAAGTGATAAGTGCATAATTCACATGTTTTTAGTGTCAAATCCATGCTTGTTTTAGCTATAATTCTTGCATATTACTTGTTATTACGTTTTCTTTCTATCTTATGTCTTATATTAGGTGAATTATCCCAATAAAAGTGAAAGTGGCTACAAAAGATCTAAGAAGTGAATTACTCCAAGTATGCAAGCATCCCAAGTGCAAAGAGGAAGAAATGAGTTCATTGCGACATAAAATGGCCAAGGAAATTGAGTTTTACAAGTGAAAAAGGGCCAAAGACAAATTATACTCATTCAAATCCAAGATTACTTAATACCATTTTGAAGATAACGATAATACAAAGTGAACGCAAAAATAATAAGGTCATTCCGAGTTCGGACGAAGAAGTTATGGAAAAAACAGCTGAAGCAAGAAAGAAAGTCATCTATAGCATTAGAGTCGGCATGGTTCATGGAAATCGACCATAACGACCAAAAGCAAGTTTCAATACAGAGAATTTGAGTTATTTTGGTCCCAAGGTCGGTTCGTTTCATGAAAATTGACCATACCGACCGTGGAGAACCCATGGGGTCCGTTTTGACACGTTTTTGACTTCTAAGAGGAGGAAATATGGTCCCTAAAGGATTTTAAATACTAGATTTCGTGAATACTATATAAGGAGACTCCCAATACATGAAAAAGACACCTTTTTACATAATTTTGCAAGTTTTGGAGGAGAGAACAACACAAGAGGAGAAAGCTAGGGTTTTCAGAGCAGTTCCATTATCGTAACGATTTCTTAACTATTTTCTTATATGATATCATGGATGATTTTACATCCATGAGTAGCTAAAAACCTAAATGATTGAGTATGAATTCTAAGTTCTAAACATCATTTGATTTGATGTATTAATCTATTTTGATTTCTTCACATGATTATTGTTTGTTTCTACTATAAAGAATGTTTATGATTGATTAGTGCTAGGTGGCCAACTAAATCGGTTCCTTAATTGATCTAATGCTAGTAAGGGTTAGGATATCCATAATTGTTGAATAACTCCTACATAAGTAGAACACGTGAGACCTTGCAAAGGGATTCGTTGGAGCTATCGCGTGTAGAGACAACACTAGAAAGTGGACCTTCCGCTAAGAGTCTAACTACTAGGATCAATCTATAAAGTCAAAAAATATAAAGCATTCAGACGAATTACACTAAGAGTACGCTACTTCTAGGTGGTTTAGATGAATAGAATCTGGTATTCGAGCGCTTCGGTACCCAGTGACCTAAGGAATTTCGAGGACAACACTGCTTTAGCTGTTATCCTACGGTTGGTAATAATCTGTGATGAATGAAGAATAAATGAGTAAATTAATTCAATGATTGCTTAGTAACGAAGAAGGATTCCTCGATCATATCTCTCTCGCTTTCTTACAACCTAATTATTTTATTTCTTTGTTTACTTACATTAAAACCTAAAACAAAACCCCCCTTTGTGACACTTTAAACAACTTGAATATCTCGCTCCTCGTGGGAACGAACTTGATTCCATTATATTATTCCTTAATTGAGTGCAAATAATATCACTAATTTGATTGCACCTGCGACACACTTCAAAATTTGGCGCCGCTGCCGGGGAATAGTTGGTTTTAGTTGTTATTTATTTTTGTTTATTTTTGTTTTTAGGTTTATTTTTCGTTTTTAACTTAGTTTTCTATATATTTTTAATTTTTAGGTGCATTTTATTTGGTGAATGCTTAAAGAGCGCAAACCAAGTCCCATTGGTATACGTCTTCGATCAGGCACTTTACTAAAATACTTCGTTCGAGCAGTGAACACTCCGCTTCCTCCTAGTTCTTCGCTAAGTGAATATTTAGACTCGAACAAAGAAGAATATCGTATATAAGAGATGGCTGATCTTATACCACCTCTAGAGAGGAAGACGTTGAGAGATCTAACATCCCCATGTTTGGACTCTCAACCACCGTGTATTACTCTGAAATGACACAGTGGAACTCAAATCAAACCTTTTTCATTGCCTTCCTAAGTTCAAGGGGCTACCAGTTGAAGATTAATCGACATCTGCAGCAGTTTTAGAATACAGTAAGAAGTTTGAGAAAGAGCGATGACGATTTTGATAAAGCTTTCTTACAAGATTTTTCGTTCCCATTTGAGGACCAAGAAGAATCATGCTTATACTCCCTCCCTTCCGGAAGTATTACCACATGGACTAGAATGAAAAAGATGTTCTTAAAGAAGTATTTTCCTACTTCTAAGGATGCATCAATTCGTAAGGAGATCAATGGAATTCTGCAGATTACTGGAGAATCTTTATATGAGTACTGGGAGAGGTACAAGAGATTATTGGCAAGCTTCCCACACCATCAGATACCACCACAATTCATCATCACACACTTTTATGAGGGGTTGCTACCCCATGAGAGGCACTTGATTGATGCTGCTAGTAGCAGTTTGTTAGTGAATAAAACTATCGAGGAAGCTACGAGTTTGATTGAGAGCATGGCTGCAAAAATACAACATTTATACACTAGAGATTCATCGACAGTTCAAAAACTTAGTGAGATGGGTGATTATTTACACATGGAACAACGAATGGGTAATATGGAAAAGATGGTTCAACGATAGCTTCTGCAGTTGTTCCTACATACGAAGACGACGCTGAGGTGAATGTTATATTTCCAAAACAAAGGACGATATATGATCCTTTTTCTAATACCTATAATCCCGGTTTGAAAGATCACCCAAATTTTAGTTATGCGAACAAGCAAGCTGCAGATCCTATGCCACCATCTTATGAGAGACATAGTGGTTTTCAACAACCACAATTCCAACCTCAGTCCCAACCTCAACAACAAACTCAGAACTCCAGTCTATAAGAGATGATGAAGGTTATGATACAGAATCATGAGGTAATTTTGAAGAACCAGGATATGGTGATAAAGGATATTCAAACACAAATGGGGCAATTGGCGACCGATGTGAATCTACTGAAGGGACAAGCATTGACAAAGTTACCATCACAACCTGTTGTGAACACAAGAGAACACTTCAATATTGTAACTTTAAAAAGTGGAAGGAAAGTTGAAGAACCAAAACAACAAGATAAGTTTAGTGGTGACTTATAAAAGGAGATAGAGGAAGAAACCGTGCCAAAGGAAAAGCCAATCTCAAGTGGCCAACCTAAGGACACTGTTCCTACCTTTACCATACCACCTCCTTTGCCTAGTCGTTTTGCAAGTCCAAGAACGAAGCTCAATATAAGAAGATCATGGATATCTTCTAGAAGGTGCAAATCAAAATCTCATTTATTAAAGTCATCAAAACTATGCCTATATATGCAAAGTTCTTGAAGGATTTGTGTACAAAGAATGACAGGTTGATTCCTAATAAAGTCACTAAGTTGGACGAGAGTGCTATGGCTATGTTGTTGAATAAGATGCCTGCAAAGTGTACGGATCCTAAAGGATTTACGGTGCCGATTACTATTGGTACTAAGAGGTTTAAGCGTGTTTTACTTGATTTGGGAGCATCCATAAGTGTTATGTCAGCCGATATTTATGATTCTTTGAATCTTGGACCTTTAAAAGAGACATGGATTATTATTCAGTTAGCAAACAAGTCCAACATATATCCTAAGGGACTCGTGGAGGATGTGTTAGTTCAAGTGAATGAGTCAATCATTCTGGTTGATTTCTATATTGTGGATATGCAGAATGGAGAAAACAGTTCATCAACTTCGTTATTACTTGGGAGACCAATTATGAAAACTGCAAAGATGAAGATTATGTTGATAGTGGTACACTCACTATGGAATTTGATAAGCTGATTATTTACTTCAACATATTTGAAGCCATGCGTTATCCTGGTGATGTTCACTCTGCTTTCTCTGTTGTTGTTATTGGTTCGCTAGCACATCAAATGTTTGATTTGAACAGTGAAGATGAACTTGGAGATGTGTTGTGTAATAGCATTGAATTAAACGTCCATGGTCATCCAAACTTGGACGTTGACTTAGCCAGAGAGCTAGTAAATATATGTGGTTCCTTAACGGCATTACAAGAAGCTAAAACGGGTAATATTTCCTATATTTATTTACCCGTAACTGATGATGTTCATTTACCTTCTATTGTGTAGGAAACCTTAACTAGAATTGAAGCCTCTTACTGATCACTTAAAGTATGCTTACTTGGGTGATAAAGAAGAGCTTACGGTGATCATTGCAAAAAACCTCACTTTCATACAAGTAGAACGCTTGATTAGGATTCTAAAAGAGCAGAAAACGGCCATTGGTTGGACAATTGCTGACATCAAAGGAATTAGTCCATCAATGTGGATGCATAGAATGGGTACTATGCCTAGATATGCCAAGTTCTTGAAGGATTTGTGTACAAAGAAGGATAGGTTGATTCCTAATAAAATCACTAAGGTGGGCAAGAGTGCTACGGCTATGTTGTTGAAGAAGATGCCTGTAAAGTGTACGGATCCTGGAGGCTTTACGGTGTCAATTACTATTGGTACTAAGAGGTTTGAGCGTGTTTTACTTGATTTGGAAGCATCCACAAGTGTTATGTCAGTCGATATTTATGATTCTTTGAATCTTGGACCTTTAAAAGAGACATGGATTACTATTTAATTAGCAAAAAAGTACAACATATATCCTAATGGACTCGTGGAGGATGTGTAATTTCAAGTGAATGAGTTAATCTTTCCGTTTGATTTCTATATTGTGGATATGAAGAATGGAGAAAATAGTTCATCAAATTCGCTATTACTTGGGAGACCGTTTATGAAAATTGCAAAGATGAAGATTGATGTTGATAGTGGTACACTCACTACGAAATTTGATAAGGATATTATTCACTTCAACATATTTGAAGCCACGTGTTATCCTAGTGATGCTTACTCCGCTTTCTCTACTGATGTTATTGGTTCGCTAGCACAACAAATGTTTGATTTGAACAGTGAAGATGAACTTGGAGTTGTGTTGTGTAATAACATTAGACGTCCATGGGAAGCCGAACTTGTACTTGACTTATCCAAAGAGCTAGTATATATGTGTGGTGTCTTAACGACATTACAAGAAGCTAAAACGGGTTATATTTCCTATATTTATTTACTCGTAACTGATGAGGTTCCTTTACCTTGTATTGTGCAGGCACCTAAATTAGAATTAAAGCCTATTCCTGATCACTTAAAGTATGCTTACTTGGGTGATAAAGTAGAGCTTCTGATGATCATTGCAAAGAACCTCACTTCCATACAAGAAGAACGCTTGATTAGGATTCTGAAAGAGCACAAAACGGCCATTGGTTGGACAATTGCTGATATCAAAGGCATTAGTCAATCAATGTGCATGCATAGAATCCTAATGGAAAATGATGCCAAGCCATTACGTGATGCTCAGCTTAGGCTAAACCCCCCCAATGATGGAGGTCGTAAAGAAAGAGATCCTCAAATTGCTAAGTGGTGGGGTGATTTACCCAATTTCTGACAGCAAATGGGTTAGTCCAGTACAGGTGGTACCAAAGAAGTCTGGTGTTACCGTTTTCATAAATCAAGATGACGAACTTGTTCCTACACGAGTTCAAACAGGATGGAGAGTATGCATAAACTAAAAAAAGCTTAATTATGCTACATGAAAGGATCACTTTCCTTTTACCTTTCATTGATCAGATGTTAGAGAGGTTGTCGGGACATTCACATTATTTCTTTTTGGATGGTTATTTGGGATACAATCAGATTGTTATTACATCAGAGGATCAAGAGAATACTACTTTTACTTGTCCTTTTGGTACGTTCGCATATATACGGATGTCGTTTGGTCTTTGCAATGCGCCAAATACTTTTCACAGATGTATGGTTAGTATATTTTCTGACTATGTGGAACGCATCATTGAGGTATTTATGGATGATTTTAGCGTTTATGGCGATTCATTTGATATTTGTTTAGAAAATCTTGAACTTGTGCTTAAAAGATGCATAAACACTAATCTTGTTCTAAACTGGGAGAAATGTCACTTTATGGTAACCATGGTATAGTACTCGGTCACATTGTGTCCTCTCGAGAGATCGAAGTATACAAAGCAAAGATACACTTAATAAGAAACTTACAATACCCCCCTTCGGTGAGGGAGATTCACTCGTTTCTTAGTCATGCAGATTTTATAGGCGGTTTATCAAATATTTCTCCAAAATCTCAATGCCGATGTGCAAATTGTTGGAAAAAAAGGCTACCTTCAACTTCGACCAGGAGTGCAAGGATGCCTTTGACACATTGAAAGAATTGTTGAAAATTGCACCTATTATCAAGTCACCCGATTGGAGATTACCGTTTGAGTTGATGTGTGATGCAAGTGACTATGTAGTTGGAGCCGTTTTGTGTCAAAGGGTGGAAAAATTTTCCCACGTGATTTATTGTGCATCTAGAATCCTAAACGATGCACAAATCAACTATTCTACCATGGAAAAAGAGTTGTTGGCTATAGTTTTTGTACTATAAAAAATTAGATCATATTTGGCGGGTACAAAAGTGGTTGTATATTCTGATCAGGCAACACTTAGGTACCTACTAAAGAAGAAAGAAACTAAGGCAAGGCTTATACGGTGGATATTGTTATTGCAAGAATTTTACATATAAATTAGAGACAAGAAAGGTGTTGAGAATACAGTTGCAGATCATCTTAGTAGACTTATTATTTCAGAAGAAGAACTTCCCTTACAAGATCGTTTCCCGGATGAACAACTTTTCTCAGTGAATGCTTCAACACCTTGGTACGCTGATATAGTAAACTACTTGGTTACAAGGCAACTACCTAGTACAATCTAATTTTCAAAAGCTTAAGCTTAAGAAGATAGGCAAGCAGTATGTGTAGGATGAGCCCTACTTGTGGAAATATGGTTCTGATCAAACTATCCGAAGGTGCGTACCTAACTCTGAATTTCAATCCATCCTATCTTTTTGTCATTCTTATGCATGTGGTGGTCACTTTGGTTCTAAGCGTACCGCTCTCAAAAGTGCTTGAGAGTGGCTTTTATTGGCCCACTTTATTTGAGGATGCATATATTTTTTGTAAATCTTGTGATAGATGTCAACGAACGGGCAATCTAGGTGCTCGAAATCAAATTCCACTCATACAGATTCTTGCTGTAGAAATATTCGATGCGTGGGGAATTGATTTCATGGGCTATTTTATCAATTCAAATGGATGATTCTATATACTTCTTGCTATGGATTATGTTTCTAAATGGGTGGAAGCTAAAGCTTCCCCTACTAATAATTCTCAAGTTTTTTGTGAGTTTGTGAAAGAATATATTTTCACTAGACATGGTACACCACGTGTGGTTATCAGTGATGTAGGCTCACACTTTCGAAAATCTTTCCATGCTCTCCTCAAGAAGTACAACATAACTCACAAGGTCGGTACGCCATATCACCTATAAACTAGTGGGCAAGTTGAAATTTCAAATCGTGAGATCAAGTCCATCTTGGAGAAAACTGTTAACACTACATGGAAAGATTGGAGTTTTAGGCTTAACGATGCATTATGGGCATATAAAACGGCATAAAAAACACCGATTGGTATGTCTCCATATCGGTTGGTTTATGGCAAGGCTTGCCATCTCCCAGTTGAATTTGAACATAAGGCTTTATAGACGGTAAAGATATGCAACATGGAGTATGATGAAGCGAGAAAACAAAGAAAACTAAAAATTAATGAGTTATAGGAGATACGTAATGATGCTTATGAGAGTTCCCGTATTTACAAGGAGAAGACTAAAATTTTCCATGACTAGATGATTTCTCGAAAGAATTTTGTTGTGGGTCAAAAGTTACTAATGTTAAGGTTCTGATAGAGTGGACCATTTGTGGTTACTAATATTTTTCCTTATGGTGCATTGGAGGTTACTAGTCTCACAACGGGAATAATTTTTAAAGTAAACGACCATAGGTTGAAGCCATACTATGAAAATTTCCCTACGTAGAATGTGGATGTAATTAAACTTCAGGATTTGGTTTCTCTGGAGGAGTAATATGGGCGACTAGAGAGTCGGGATGATGACTTTAAACCAAGCATTGAATGGGAGGCAACCCATTGGTTTTGTATTTCTATCTTTATATTTATCTTTTGATTTTTATTAGTTTTGTATATCATATTAGAAATTTCTCATCTTGATTTTACATTGGAAGAGTCAATTTACACTGAGGACAATGTAAAGTTTAAGTGTGGGGGAGTGGTTAAGCAAATATATTTTTAGTATTCACTTTTGTAGGTAGAATTTTTGAACTTTTTGTACATATTTGCATGTAAACCTCCAACTTTTAAAGATTTTAGAGTCGCTTTGTATACTTCTAGCTAAGAATTACATACGGATTTCTAACCGAAACAACTGAACTTAGAAGTATTAGAGAACTATATACGGGTTGCTTAGTTGTTGAGAGGATAGAGATGACAAAAAGGGACTTAAACCGCCGGTGGTAAATTAGGTGCAGAAAGAATACAATATTAGAGAAGTTGATTATTCAATACCCATGAGTGAGGCACTAAACTTTTAATAATTTGTACCTATATAACTTTTCCGTTTAGAGTGTTTCATCTGCACAAACTCCGGGTAGAATGATGAGTTAGCTAACTTCGCACCAATTTCTGCACTACTTTTTGATCTCTTGAGTGTTATTTCTATCTATCACGAGGGTGTCATCAGAAATGTTGACTCTACTTGTAGTCTTGCTTGCAATTGGCACCATTCTCTCGACAACAAGAGGTCCATAGAAACATATCATCATTATTAACAAGCGGAGCATTAAAAATTTGAAGGAAAGTTGAAGACGTTCAAGGTTTACAAGCAACGGTACAAGAAAGAGTAAATTTCATATTCAAGTGAAGCAACAATAAATATAGCGGAATTATTTATACATGTTGAAGACTTATATACAAAAACGAAAGAATCAAAAGATGTGAGTTAGTGAAGTTCATGATATCGACACAATACAAGTTATAAAGAGTTAAGTGGTAAAGTTCTTATCCCAAGGCCATAGTAGTTTCATCATTTCATTTATTTTTCAGTTTGAATCTATTAAAAAAAGAAAAAAAAAATAACAATAGAAAAGAAGAAAAAAAAGAGAATAATGTTTATCATTTTTTTAATGTGTATTTCATTTTATTTTCATTCATTAAAGTTGTGGGAAAGAAGAAATCTATAAAGAAGTTTCAAACAACAAGGAATTGAGAAAAAGAGTTACAACTGTCAAGGTTCTACGAAGTTCAAGAGTTCATCATCAACAGTTGAAGACCAAAGACTGAAAACGTTTCTATTGGATGTTGTGAGAGTGGTGTTGATTGTAGATCGGGTAAGAAGGTAAGTAAGCGTTCCCATCCTTACATAGTGGTTGATTTCCTTTCCTAGAGATCATCAGGAAAAAAAGGTTCTTTTTCGTTCCACATTTCTATGGGATAATATCTTCATATAATTCAGAAGGTTCCCTTTCCTTCCCACCATTCAAAGTGTGCAGGATTCTATCTTCACTCCTGCCTGCACACATGAGAACCATAAAGTACGTCTTTTGAGTGTCAATTTCATTAAATCTTGCTGGTGAGGCAGAAATCATTCAATCGCTCTCGAACCTGGATTCTTTCATATGGTGGTTTTCTTCTAACTCAAGAGTTAAGCAAGAGAATAATGCTCTTTGTATTTCTAACTTCTTATTCTTAGTGTGTAGAAACTTTATGTCTTCGTAGATCTTTGGATTTTTGTGCTCTGGAATGTTTGAAAGTTGGAATTTAGGTTTTATGGGTATACCTCTTGTAAACCCTCACGAGACTATAACTCGTCCACTAGGGCCACCTAGGGGTTTAAAAGCTTGTTGCACATGCTAAGTGTAACCGTGTCCTCGACGAAATGGAGTTGTTGTATTTTAGTTTAGTTTATAATTGTTTAGATAGTAGTTTGCTCAAGGACTAGCAAAATCTAAGTATGGGGGAATATGATAAGTGCATAATTCACATGTTTTTAGTGTCAAATCCATGCTTGTTTTAGTTATAATTCTTACATATTACTTGTTATTACGTTTGTTTTTTATCTTATTTCTTGTATTAGGTGAATCATACCAATAAGAGTGAAATTGGCTACAAAAAATCTAAGAATTTAAGTACTCCAAGTATGCAAGAATCCCAAGTCCAAAGAAGAAGAAAGGAGTTCATTGCGACATGAAATGACCAAGGAAACTGAGTTTTAAAAGTGAAAAAGGTCCAAAGACAAAGTATACTCATTCAAATACAAGAATTCTTAATACCATTTTGAAGATAACGATAATACAAAGTGAACGCAAAAATAATGAGGTCATTCCGAGGTCGGACGAAGAAGTTATGGACAAAACAGCCGAAGCAAGAAAGAAAGTCATCTACAACATTAGAGTCGGCATGGTTCATGGAAGTCGACCATGACGACCAAAATCAAGTTCAATACAGAGAATTTGAGTTATTTTGGTCCTAGGGTCGCTTTTTTCATGGAAATCGACCATGCCGACCGTGGAGAACCTATGGGGTCCGTTTTGACACGTTTTTGACTTCTAAGAGGAGGAAATACGGTCCTGGAAGGATTTTAAGTCATAGATTTCGTGAATACTATCTAAGGAGACTCCCAAGACATGAAGAAGACACCTTTTTACATAATTTTGCAAGTCTTGGAGAAGAGAACAACACAAGAGGAGAAAGCTAGGGTTTCGAAGCGGTTTCATTATCGTAACGATTTCTTAACTACTTTCTTATATGATATCATTGATGCTTTTACATACATGAGTAGCTAAAAGATTAATTGATTGAGGATGGATTATAAGTTCTAAACATGATTTGGTTTGATATATTAATCTATTTTGATTTCTTCACATGATTATTGTTTGTTTCTACTATAAAGAATATTTATGATTGATTAGTGCTAGGTGGCCAACTAAATCGGTTTCTTGATTGATCTAATTCTAGTAAGGGTTAGGATATCCATAATTGTTGAATAACTCCTACATAAGTAGAACACGTGAGACCTTGCAGAGGGATTCTTTGGATCTATTGCGTGTAAAGACAACACTAGAAAGTGGACCTTGCGCTAAGAGTCTAACTACTAGGATCAATGTATAAAATCACAAAATATAAAGCATTCGGCCAAATTACACTGAGAGTGCGCTACTTTTAGGTGGTTTAGACGAATAAAATCTGGTATTCGAGCGCTTCGGTACCTAGTGAATAAGGACTTTCGAGGACAGCACTGCTCTAGCTGCTATCTTACTGTTGGTAATAATCTGTGATGAATGAAGAATAGATGAGTAAATTAATTCAATGATTACTTAGTAACGAAGAAGGATTCCTCTATCATATCTCTCTTCATTTCTTACAACCAAATTACTTTAATTGCTTTGTTTACTTACATTAAAACCTAAACAAAAAACCCTTTGTGACACTTTAAATAACTTAAACATTTCGCTCCTCATGGGAACGAACTTGACTTCCATTTTTATTATTCTTTAATACAGTGGAAATAAGATCACTAATTTGATTGCACCTACGACACGCATCACTAAGGGGGGTTGTAGAATTACTAAACTAAATTATACTAATAAAATAAAACAAAAGTAAATAAAGGTTGAGATCAAGGTGAGAAAATACTGGTTAGAGGTTTCCACTTCCCTCACCAAACCTGCTCGTCAATCGATTCAGAAAAACTTTTTGAATCCTTCCCAATGAATAACTTGGCGCAAGAGCCACTCAAGTTTAACCCAACGAAAACAGTGATCTTCGTGAGTTGAGGTTATTCTAAGCAATCCGGCGTAAGAGCCACTCAGATTTAACCTAGGTTAAGCTTCTACATGGAATTACATAAAGGTTTTGAATACAATCAGTAATAACACCATGCTACTTGTAACCGGGTCCTTCGACTATTCCGTATCTCCAAACCCTAGTTTAGCTTTAGATATGAACACATGACCATGCAATTTGCAACTTGAACGAGCAAGTCTTCAATCATACATGGCGATATAAACAGTAAAACATAATCGATAAAAGATATCATTAATATTAAAACCAACCAGCTAGATTGATTTACATGTCTGGGATTTAGAATTACATCTCTAATCAATAAAGCAAAATTACCTAATCATGATACAAGAAAGAAGAAAAAATAGCTTGGTCCCCCCCCTAAAGGGATAAACCCTAGAATTTAGAATTAATCTCTTTTCTCTATTCTCTATATAAAATCTAGGTCTCTAAAACTAAAATAAAAGTATCTCAAAAAGTATTGGAAGTGTCTTTTATATAGGTACCAAATTGTAGAAGTGCGCATGCTCGAATCTCGGTATAAATTGGTTTTCCAAAACTCCAAAATTTCCAAAAGTAGGTAACGTTCCAAAAGCTAGTCGTGAGAATACTCTTAACCTATCCAAATGGGCCAAGAATTGCCGCACAATTCAAGCCCAATTAGTATTTGGCTTGACAGTTCCGGTCGACTAACAGCATAACTCAATTCCAATTCCTCTCGGACTTTTTATGACCAGTTTATCGATGTCTCAAGCCATCGAGAAAATAATTTCTTTTTTGACTTTGTATATTTGCTCGCAGGATTCTACTCGATGGCTTCTCAGTGCCGAGAAAACTAATTTCTTCTGAGTTTTCATCCCTATATTATCTCAACCAACATAACTCAACTCCTAAACCTTCTCAAACTCGACCAACATTTGACGTAGACAATGACCCACCAAATAACTTCCTTTACAGACTCTACCACAACCACTGCCATGAACCATCAGTTCGATCTCTAACAACCATAAACTTCACCTTCTGCCCATATTAATCACCGAGTAACTGCAGCCAAGCCATCACTCTGTCCATCTCATAACTGCCATGAAACATCGATCACAACTCGAGTTCTAACTGCCAATTTACCGTCGTCAATCATTAACAGAATCAAGCCATCATTATTTTTCTCGTCTTCCATAATCATCAATCATCATCTTTCGTAAACTTGAGCTCTTCCATTAATCCCATTGTTACCTTACTGTCAGTTGATAGCCACCATTCAAACACACACAACAATCATTCGAATTTGCTTTTTCTTCACTGCCATGATCATCAACAACATCAAGCTTTCCAATCACCATCGCCATCGATCAATATATCGTGATCAATATCTGCCATAGGTATTAGAGAAGTCATGGTAAGTCAAGTTAGTCAAGCATTGACTAGTGTAATATGTCTAAAGTGGAATACAGCTGTAACTCACTAACTGGGTATATAAAAGGTTGTGTGTCTGATGTGTAAGATAATGAAAAGAAATAACAAAAACAATTTTATCATTTTTCTCTTATCTTTATCATGGTATCAGAGCTTTTTCTTGGGAAATGCCTAGTTGTTCTTGTTTAATGGAGTTTCCTTTTTCAACACAATTATTAAGAAAAGTTAATCAAAATCGTCTGGAGAAGATACAAAACTATTATCGATTACGATAACAATCAATACACAACACAACTTACTAAAACCAATTTAATGAAGTTTCTGGAAAACAAGCACAGTCATTCTTGATCTATGGAAGATTAAGAACAAGCACAGTCTTCTATTGTCAACAACAATTTAATGCAAGAGTATTCTCAATCGTCAAGATCTAAGGAAGAGATATAATAAGAGGTAAGTATTATAATTTTGTGTTTCTTTCTTCTACTCTCTGAAAGTGTTTACAAAGATCGGATAAACAAAACCTAGAAAATCTAGATCTGTTTCAAATATCAATTTTAATCAATATTCTTTCTTGATCATCCTTCACATATTCTTCTGTTCAAAATCTTAAACTCTTTCTGTTACCCTATTTTCTACATCAAGAAACTATTAATTTTTCATGCCAATTACTAGAAGTATGGCTACACGATCAAATATTTTGAATACATCAACAGAAGCTACTCATAATGAATCTATATCATCAAATAACTTCAATCTCCCTTTTACAAACATATCAAACTTCATTTCAACAAAACTAGACTCTACAAATTACTTACTGTGGAAGGATCAGTTTGAATCTATACTGATCTCAACAGATTTACATGGTTATGTAAATGGAGATATTCAAGAAGAAAATCAAGAAATACTTACAGAAGGTTTTCCGGCACCAAATCCTAGATGGATTAATTGCAGGAAACATGATAAATTTGTTACCAGTTGTTTGATAGCAACATTTACTACAACTATATCAAGTGATGTGCTAGGATTGGCTATAGCAAGAGATATTTGGGTTTTTCTGGAAACCACATTTAAGCAACAGTTTGCTGCTCGAAGAGGTATGCTCAAGAATCAACTAAACAATATGAGAAAGGGTAATCAATCGATTATTGTATATCTATAACAAATCAAAGGGATTTCTGATTCTCTGAGTGCTATTGGAGAAAAAGTTAGTGAAGCAGACCTAACTATGCATGTTCTAAATGGTTTGGGCAGAGACTATGACAACTTTGTCATATCTGCTTATAACAGAGAGACAGCATATATTTTCTCAGAATTAAAGGCCAGGTTGTTGATACATGAACAATGGTTGCATGAGCAACATAATACAACAACAGAAGAGCTAGAGTCACACACTTCAACAACTTTCTATAGTAAAGCTGGTTATTCTAATGGAAGATTCAGTAATCAACAAAATTTTAGAAGGAACAAATATTCAAGAAACACATCTGTTCCTTTTCATGCTTCTTCAAATCGTTTTGGGTCTGGTTCTAATGGTACGATTCCAATATATAATTCAAATGGTTCAAGAAAAACACAGAATGACTATTCTGAAATTGAATGTCAAATCTGTCGAAGGAGAGGTCATTATGCGAGTAGATGCTACTTTCGATATACACAGCCAAAGCATATGGGAACTTCTGGATGATTGTCAAATACTGCTGAGGTAGAGAAAGCCTTTTCTGGTCTGAATGTTATATCTGCTGATAATACAGATGGTCAGGTGACCTGGATAACTGACAGTGGAGCTTCATCGCATATGACGGGAGATACTACTTTGATGCAGCAGACTTCTCCTTATGCTGGCAGGGAGAAAGTCATGGTGGGATCAGGTACAACACTTCCAATAACACTACTTGGAACTTCATATGTGCAGACACCAAAAACTAGATTTAGGCTAAACATTGTACTTATGGTGCCTGAGCTTAAACATAATCTGCTATCTGTAGCTAGGTTTACTAAATATAATAACTGCTATTTTGTGTTTGATTCAACTGGATATGAAATTAGGAGTATGCTAGATAATAATTTGTTGGCTCATGGTAGAATGGTTAATAATCTATATCCTATTTCAACATCTCTTTCTGCCTCACTTAACTGTCATTCTTCTTTTACAACCACTCTTGTACCAACTTCATCTTCTGTTAAGTGGCATTCTAGACTAGGTCATCCTTCTCCTAAAATACTTCAACTTCTGCAAACACAGAAACAAATCAAATCAATTACTTCTCCATAATCTGTATTTTGTCATCCATGTCAACTTGCAAAGAGCAAAAGGTTACCATTTCAATTATCAATATCTCATGCATCAAAACCATTGTTTCTTATTCATTGTGACATATGGGGTCCATCTCCTGTTGCATCTTTATCTGGTTTTCGCTACTATATTGTTTTTATTGATGATTTCAGCCGTTATCACTGGATAAATCCTATGACATATAATTCAGATGCACTGTCTTGCTTTATACATTTCAAAACCCAAACAGAAAATCTTTTATCAGAAACTATAAAAAAGTTTCAAGCTGATGTCGCTTCTGAACTAGTCAAAGGGCCATTTAAACTATATCTTGACAAGAGTGGAATTTCACTAAGGATTTCGTGTCCTAAAACTCCAGAGCAAAATGTACTAGCTGAAAGGAAGCATAGACATATTACAGAAATGGGAAACACACTTCTTTTATAGGCATCCTGTCCTAAAGAATTCTGGTATGATGCTTTTCTTACAACAACATATCTTACCAATAGAACACCCTCAAAAATTCCGAAGTTCATATCTCCTTATCAAGTTTTGTTTAACTCTGTACCAGATTATGGATTTCTAAAAATATTTGGCTGCATCTGTTTTCCTTTCTTAGGGCATTCTAGGACAGATAAACTTTCTCCTAAATCTTTCAAGTGCATGTTTATTGGATATAGTTCAGTCCATAAAGGATATAAATGCTATAATCCAATATCTAAAAAGACACACATTTCTAGACATGTGATCTTTGATGAAAATATCTTCTACTTTAAACCAACACTTTCAGAAATTGCTTCAATTCAACAATCAACCTCTTCAGTGTCTGAATTGCTCATTAACAAGGATCCAATCTCTGATTCAAAAAGCCAAATTGTAACTAGATCCAAAAGAGGCATTTCTAGGAGAAAACAATTTCCAGATCATATATCTTGTTCAACTGTAAAACATCTTGTTTCTGTTGCTTACACATCTCTGTTAACTGTTCCTATTGAGCCAAAGAATTATAAAGTTGCTTCTAACATTCCTGTCTGGGTGGAGTCAATGCATGAAGAGGTAAATGCTTTAGTAAATAATGATACATGGGAATATGTTCAGCATGAGCCATGGATGAATATTTTAGGCTGCAAATGGGTATATAAGACGAAATTGAAAGAGATGGGACAATAGATAGATACAAATCTAGATTGGTAGCTCAAGGGAATACACAACTAGAAGGAGTGGATTATTTTAACACATTCAGTCCTGTTGTCAAGTTCACTACAATCAGAGTTGTACTCAATATTGCTGTTAATAAGAACTAGCCTATAAGGCAATTAGATGTGTCGAATGCTTTTCTGCATGGACAGTTAGATGAACCTGTATATATGACACAACCACAGGGGTTTATTCATCCAGACTATCCTTCTTATGTCTGTAAGTTGAAGAAGAGTCTGTATGGGCTTAAACAAGCGCCAAGAGTATGGTTTCATGCATTTAATGATTTTTTGATCAACTATGGTTTCTTAAAATCAATATCTGATAATTCAATGTTTGGTTATCATTCAAAGTCAGGAATACTAGTATTGTTAGTATATGTGGATGATATATTATTAACTGGTGATTCAGATGTTTTGATAACTGATTTGATAAAAGCATTGCAAACAAAGTTTACTATGAAAGATTTAGGGGCTTTGAGTTATTTTCTTGGTATTGAAGTTCAACGAGTTCAGACTCTATAAAATTGACCCAAAAGAAATATACTATGGAGTTATTACAGAAGGCTAAAATGGTGGACTGTAAACCTTGTAAAACTCCTGTAGCAAAGGCTAATAGAGTGTCAATAACTACTGGGACCGTACTGTCTGATCCAGCAGCATATAGAACAATAGTGGGAAGTCTACAGTACCTAACTATCACAAGAACATATATTTTTTTTGCGGTTAACTATGTTTCGCAGTTTATGAATGCTCCAACTGATACTCATTTACTTCTAGTTAAGAGAGTATTAAGATATTTGAAAGGAAGTTTAGGGATTGGAATAAGTTTAAAAAGAGGAAATTTGCAGAGTTTAAGGGAATATTCAGATTCAGACTGGGCTGGATGTCCAGATACTAGGAGATCGACGTCTGGATTCTGTTTTTGGGAAATTCAATCATAGCATGGTCTTCTAAGAAACAACCTACGGTCTCAAAATCATCGGCTGAGGCAGAGTACAAATGTATAACCGTAGCTGCTGCAGAGTTACAATGGATTTCATATGTTCTAAAGGAATTGCGAATGCCATTAATAGGATCTGCACATTTATTTTGTGACAACACAAGTGCAATTTCTTTGGCAACTAACCCTGTTTTTCATGCCAGGACAAAGCACATAGAGGTACACTATCATGCTGTGAGGAAGTTGGTGGACTCAGGATTTTTGCAGCTACATCATGTGATGAGTGAGGAGCAGTTGGAAGACTTATTCACCAAAGGCTTATGCAAGCCACTGTTTGCTAGATTGCTGGAAGAATTGTTATTTTACTCTAGTAGGAGGAGATGACTGAAAGATAACTTCTGCTGAAACTGCTGTAACCTGATACAATTTGTGTTAGTTACCATTTAGTTTTTGCTTATATTTTGTACTCCAAATGTTTAAACAGATACATTACTCATAATAAGTTTGAGGGGGGTGTATTAGAGAAGTCATGGTAAGTCAAGTTAGTCAAGCATTGACTAGTGTAATATGTCTAAAGTGGAATACAGCTGTAACTCACTAACTGGGTATATAAAAGGTTGTGTGTCTGATGTGTAAGATAATGAAAAGAAATAACAAAAACAATTTTATCATTTTTCTCTTATCTTTATCAATAGGTGCCTTATCCTCATGTCTCCATTAGATTCGTCATTTATAATGCCCTAATTCTCTGTTCGAATTTGTGATAGAGAAGAGGGTGGCCCTGAACAATCAAGTGGATTTCTTTAGTAGAATTCAAATACTAGGAAGCCCTTACCAGAAGGGTAGGTTCCATTATCATTTAAATATCAGCTTCCCTTTTGCGTACGATAGAATGCCAATATTAGCCACCCTTGAAATTACCATTTAGCCCGTAGTCCTTGTTTTTCTTATAACTTTCTCATACAAAGTCGAAATGACTTCATTCTTTCACCGTTGGCTTCATTTTCTCGTCCTCTTCGACACGGTGAGAAGAAATCCTGGATTTGACAGAGTTACACTGGGTATTTGACAATTCTTCCCTTTAAAGCACTCAATTTTCACTCTTTTTAGAGATGTAACCTACAAAAGAAATAATATACAAAAGTAATACTAATACAAGGTGATTCACACAAAATCTAGGAAATAAGTGTAAGAAAATGATACTAAAAATATGTAAATTATGCAGTTCTCAAATTCCCCGACACTTTCCTTTTGCTAGTCCTCGAGCAAACCACTAACCTAACTAAACTAAAATAAAATAAAACAACTCATTTTCGTTCCCATTTTTAGTTGGATGGATGTCCATGAAGTGAGGATAAGGTTACACTTAGCATGTGCAACAAGCCTTTAAACCTCTAGGTGTCCCTAGTGGACGATTTATAGTCTCGTGAGGGTTTACAAGAGGTATTTCCATAAAACCTAAATTCCAACTATTCAAATACTCCAAATTCACATAGAAATATCAAAGATCATGATTCTCATGCTTAACTCTTGAGTTAAGAGAAAACCACGAAAGAATTCTGCCTCGATAGGCGATCGAATTAGCATTTCGCCTCAACTTCTGGCTCAACAATAGGGTTTTATGAAGTTGCACTCAGAAGATGTACTTTATGGTTCTCATGTGTGCAGGTAAGAGTGAAGATAGAAATCTTGCACACGTTGAATGGTAGTAAGGAAAAGGAACCTTCCGAATTATATGAAGATTTTATCCCATAAACATGGGATGAAAAAGAACCATTTTTCTATTTTTCTGATGACATCTAAGAAAGGAAATCAACCACTATCTGAGGATGGGAATGCTACTTACCTTGTCATTCGATGTACAATTAGCATCACTCCCACATCATCCAATAGAAACGTCTTCGGTCTTCAACTGTTGATGATGAATTCTTGAACTTCGTAGAACCTTGACATTTATAACTCTTTTCCTAAATTCCTTTTTACTTGAAAGTTCTTTATAAATTTCTTCTTCCCAACAACACTAGTGGTGGAACTTCAGAAATCGTTGCTCAAAACACCACCTATGAAAACACCAACAATCTTTTTCGTACCATTGAAGGTGTCAAAAATAAGGAGCAGGCATCACCAACTATAGCTGATCTGAAAAAGCACCAAGAAACCTTGGCCGAAACTCAAGTAGCCATGGCTACTACCCAGAAGGAAGTTCTTACCTTTCTTAAGACTTTGACGGAGCAGTTATCAACGGAACAACGTCATCATCAAATGGAGAAAGCTAAGAACACAACTACTGGCGTCTCTAGCAAGTCAAGAGCCAACGCTCAAGGAGATGATGAAATACAGATCATCACCGACCGTGTACCAGAAAGGAGTCAACAACAACAGAACTTTTTCACTCACGAAGACTTGGAAAGGCTCCTGCAAAATCGTGGAAAGGAAAATTCATTTTCATTCCATCAACACCAACCCCCTTACCTAGTAGAAATTCAGAGGATTGCACTTCTGATGTGATATTCGTCTTCTCCATTCTCATTGAACGTTGGCACTGGAATGCTCGAGAGCATATTTCTCGATTCCTGGAATTGTTAGGAGTGCAAGAATATAAAAACCAAGTGTTGCGGCTCAAAGAATTCTCCAAATTTCTTACGTGAAAAGCTTATACTTGGTACAACAATCTCTCTCCCAACAACATATCTAGTTGCTCTCAGATGGTCAATGTCTTTTATAAGAAGTATTTCTTTGTCTCTCGGGAAATCATTCTTTCAGATTTGGGAAGAATGTTCTAGAGAAACAAAGAGCATCCCACCAAATATATAAAAGAGGTTTAGAACACAAGCTTTCGACTGCCATGACCAAAACGTGATTGAACAACAATTGGTGAAGCTTTGCATCAATGGAATGATGTTTATCGTGCTTTATTAGAAAATTTACGATTTTAAACTTTCTCTAAGCTACATGAAGCTACCAAAAGATCAGCAACAACTACTCCAGCCTTGTTGGAAAGAACAAGGCTTGCCAGAGAAGAAAGCCATGAAGACACCTGTGGAAGTAGACGCCTGGTGAACAAACAACACTATACCCAACACTCTAAAGGTATTGTCACTAAAGAAGGAGGCAAGAGAAAGGCGTCACCTCAATCATCATCACAGGCCAAGCATACTGCATCACCCCCGACAACAGCGCCAACATGGTCGGTTGTCAGCCAAGCAAAATTAATTCAAGTTCTTACTTCACTAAAATAGATTAGAGTATAGTAATAAGAACAAGTTCGTTCCCACATAGAGGAAGGTGATTGTTAATTACTTTCGATTACTTATGTAAATAGGGGGGGTTTTGGTTGTGATTATAACTAAATTATACTAAAGCAAAAAGATTAAAACGAATATTAGAGATAAAGAACATTGGTTAGAGAGTTCATCTTCCATCTTCCAACATGTTATCAACCAAATCATACTCAACATTCATGCACTCTCAATATCAATAACCATAAAGCATCCTATCGCAGGCTTACTCCGGGAAAACTCCTATTATCATCAAAGGCGCAAGAGCCACTCTTTGAATCCTTTTCACCGAATAACTTGGCGCAAGAGCCACTCAAGTTTAACCCAATGAAAGTAATGTTATTTTTGAGTTGAGGTTATTCTAAGAAATCCGGCGCAAGAGGCACTCGGATTTAACCTAGGTCACACTTCTACACATAATTGCATGGCAACATCCCGTCGTTAACAACTATGTTATACTACTTGTAACAAGGGTCTTTCGACAATTCCGGATCTCAAACCCTAGTTTAGCTATATATGTCAATGCATGCTCATCTAATTCGCGACTTAAACAAACAAGCAATCCATCATACAAGGCGTTATAAACGGTAGAACATAAGCGATATTGAAGAGATTATGAACATATGAGAATGAATACTTCAATTAATAAACATGTATTCCAACTTAGGACTACATCTTTAACCAATAAGAAGAGTTTAGTTCATCATGGAGTTCTTAAAATCCATGGACATAATCAAGAAATCAAGTAAAACAAACCCTCGGTATCGTGATGATCAATTGCAACTCCAAGCCTTAGATTCTTCTTCTCTTTGTGTTTTTCCCGTGTCGAGAGGTACTTCTTAATTTCTTGGATGTATCCTTATATAGTATCCACAAAATCTAGGTTTTTAATCCTTCCTGGACCATGTTTTCGATGTTTTAGAAGCCCACACACGTGCCAAAACGCCCCATTTACGGTTGGGTTCGAGCCACTAAACCCAACCGTAACTTTGGCACAAAAATATCACCCAAAAGCACCCAGATTTACAGTTGGGTTCGAGCCAATCAACCCAACCGTAACTCTGTCACAAAAATTCGCTCCAAAATTCCCCAGGTTTACGGTTGGGTTCGAGCCAAGAAACCCAACCGTAATTCCTCCTGAATACTTTTTTGTACTTCACTATTCTGATCATATCTCCTTCATCCGGTGTCCGATTGACCTCATTCTTTTGGGTTGCCTTCGTCTTTAAATTCTCTATAAGATGGAAATAATAAAATCTTCATGATTTTTTAACTAATTTTACGGTTGGGTTTGAGAGTCTAGGCCCAACCGTAATTCCTCCTGGAATTTTACCTCCAAAATCAACTTCTTTTACGGTTGGGTTTTGAAGTACTTTCCCAACCGTTAATCTTCCTGGAACTCTTGTTTCAAAGTTGTGTTTCCGTCCTTTAACCTCTTCTTTTTATGCCAGAATGAACTCCTTTCCTCTTCTTTGGTTGAATATACTTCAAAACTCCTAAGAAACTCATAAACAAACAAAATCAAAGCATAATGATATAAAAACTAACAAGAAATCAATGAATTAGAGTATCCAAATTGTGCAAATAATGCACCTATCACAACACCAGCTCAAAGACAAGGCTCAGTCAAGACTCCACGTCAGATACAACAAACCAAGACAGATACAACGATCCCAGACTTCACATTCCCCATGGAAGAGGTCCTCGAACTGCTGGAAATATGGGTACAAAATGGAGCTATCAAGTTACCACCTTTGCGACATCCACCTATTGAAGAGGATATATCAAATCCAAAATACTGTAACTTCCACAGGTTTGTTAACCATCCCAGTGAATGCAATAGTTTAAGGTGTATTTTCAGAGAAAAGATCGACCCAGGAGAGCTATGCTCGGGGACTGAAGACGTTCACAAAGATTCCCTCCCCGTCAGGAGATTTGCTCTTTCGGGGGTTTCCGTAAATATAAATGTCCAATCCATGATGGAGCACATATATGAACTTCTTTACCTATCAAAGGCACAACACAAAGATATTTTTATTGCGCTCAATCGCGTTGTGTCAGGTAAGTGTCTATTCTTCGCCTAAAAAGCTATTGTGTATCCCAAGTCTGCTTCATAAGATATAGTCATCAAACACAATGAGAAGCCTAGATGGGTACTTCTCACTACTGCTTGCCTCAAGGATACCCAGTTCGAGCAAACCCTAATCGATGCGGGCACCGATGTCAATATCATCACTATCAAGACTTTGAGAGCTGCAGGAATTTCTAGGCACGAAGCCACACACTTGCCAACCATAATCAAGAATTCTGAAGGGAAATCCAGGAGTGCTTACGACTACATCACTCTTGAGGTAAAAATAGGTGACATTTGAAAACATGTCAAGTTTCATATTGTCAAAGAGGATCCAAATTACGACATGATTCAGGGACGCCCATGGGTCTGTAGCGACAAGATGGGAGCAAGTGTATCTCCTTTAGCAGCACCAACGCCTCCAAGACTCTCAAACAAGCCAGCAAATCCCGAGGATTGCTTATCAGATGATTTTCTCCGTACAATAAATCTGGATGTGAAGCAGTTGCCAGGAGAGGACATGGCATCATATGTTCGAAGGTTTCACATACAAGTAAGGCATATCCAACTAACTTATTTATAACCAGCAATCCCACATCCCATCAAAGCTTGGGAACTTGACCCGGATATCAACCCTATTCTGACTCGGTGATGTGAATGGGAAGCTGAACCTTTTCAAAATTTTATCAAATGGGTATGGATTGTCTCTAATGGAGATGAGAAAATTAGTAACCCGGTTATTCTGAAGACATGTCATGAAGATAAGGGGCCTGAACCCAATTCCTTCCATATCGGAGATACGGTGGGGAAAATTACGGCTTCTCCTGAAGAAGAGCCGTATCTAGTCATCAAAAGCTTGATCGGTGGTTACTACAAACTTTTCAACACTGACAAGCCAAAAGGAGTTGTTATACATGGCAAGTATCTTAAAGCTCACAATGCTTAAAGCATTCTACCACTACTTCACAGTATTTCCATGTTTTACGTAATATTTGTAATTCCTCCAAAATGTTTACAATATCTTGCATTCATACTTAGGATTTCAATTATTAATCAAGTAAAGTATGGTTTCTTTTTAAAAAAAATTATTATCCTTGCAAATCATTCAAAAAGAAAATCTTTACCCACTCAAAATCCCAAAATAAAACCACAAAAAAGCCATATGTATCAGAAACTTATAAAACTCAGAAAGTCTAGGAAAACTCCTTGAAAACCGGTTCAACACCTTTAGGGTATTCTTTTTCCATTTGCTCAAGAGTTTCAGTCGAAAGCTTCAACTCCAGAGAAAGTCTATCAACTTCACATTTATCCTTGGCAACCGTCTCCAAGTTATAAGATGCGCCTTTCTCCTGCAAATGCTTTTCAATGGCTTCTAAATGACGACGAAGCCATGAAACATTAAGCTCAGCTCTTTTCAGCTTTCTTCAAGGCATATCTCCAGTCTTGAAGAACCACCTCAGAAATTTCTCTATGGGGAAGAGAAAACATCTCATTCACAGTTGGCAATATCACAAATATATTATTCTTCAGAGTACGACAATGTTCAGGGTTTCTTTTGAAGAAATGACCAAACTTCTTCCATACTTTGGTGTATAGCTTAGCATAGGAGGAAAAAAAAGTGAATCCTCCGATGTACACATGTCCATGATGAATTCTATCAAACTTGAAGTCAAAATTAACTCCAGCATTCGAGTATTCAACTGGAACAATCTCCATCATATCAGCATTCTGTATGATAATGCCAATCGGAGTGCTGTCTTCGACAACCACATCAGAAGGATTTTTCTCGTGATTTTGAGGTGGAAAAGACCTATCACTAGCACCACGGCTCATGGTAATCTCTAATCCTTCACCTACAAGTTCATCTCTCTGATTTAGTTCATTCTCCCCCTAAAAATGGAGACATTGTAGAGATAATAAGATAAAATAGCTTAAACACAAGGAATTTAAGCATAAATCATGAAATTCATAAAGAATGTCCATTAGAAACCTAAACATTCATTAGAAGTGTTTTGGGTCATGACATGTGGTTTAAAAAAGATATGGATCATTTTGCAAAATTGTTGTCAGAAACGTATTTTCATTACCCTCCAGAAGAACTGAACCTGGCGCTAATTGGTAAGAAATTTGTGGATGATTAATATACCAAAAGATTCATATTGATGTCTACTACAACATACTAAAAGGGTGCATCAATCATATTTATGATCTACTAAGGGCGGCCGAAACATTCGATTACATGATAGCTGAAAACCTACAGAATTCTGCCTGGAAAATTCTGAACTCTCGGTGTCAGGTATTTTTCACCTAGTAAATGGACTCCAAATCCATAAATTATTTTTAAAATGTTATCTCTTTCTTTTATATAAAGAATTCAAGGTCAACCACCTCATTTCGACTTCGGACGAAGATTCTACGGCCGTTACGGTAAGAAGACCTGAATCTAAATTTTCTGACAAAAAAAATTGCTAAAGTCTTTCATGAAATCATGTATGATTATACATATTTGATGGCCTAAGATCTATAATCATGTCATTATGATTCTAAAATAATGGAAAAAACTTACTTGGAGCTGTGACAAGCCATCAGAAGCAGAAGGCATCTCATAATACGACTCGCCAACGAGTACTTCGTTCTCAGATATGGATTCTCCAATTACTTCAGTATGGGACGATATTTCAGGTACGTTGTCATATTGGTCTTCTTCCTCCGTAATTCCAACTGCAATGGTACTTTCTGATACCAGAGTACCCTCATTACTAGTTATCTAAGAATGCCGATTATTCATGAGATTCAGAATTCATCAAATTCAGTCAGAAGAAAGCCCATGCAATTCGGGAATATCCAAAAGAAAGTTTACTTACAATATAGGGAGTCGAAACGCCAATAACAACTGGGACCTCAAACTTGAAAGGTTGAATACTCGTGTCAACTTGACGAATCACGCTCCTAGACTAGGTAAAGGTGATCATCAGGAAGAGATATGGATTTACTTCATACAGAAAGGAAATGTAAGAGAAAACATAAGACGCTTAATTTCTTCAAAGGACGGTCCCCACTTCCAGGCATAATCATCCGTGATCTCTTCTCTCCAGGAAGGGGAATATCGTTCGTCGTAATATCATACATAAAGTGTCATGGGAACCATGACTGTAATAAACGAATTAAATACTTAATCACTGAGTAAATAATGGCGATTAAATGGAGGATGATATGAGATACCTCTGTCAATTTGACGATCATATCATACCTCGATCCATAAGTAATTTTCAAGTTTGACCGATCTGTTAACTCCTTCTCTGAAGGCTCGCCGCGTACATCAGAAGACATATTAGATACAGAGTCTTTCAGGAGATCGAGTTGTGCATTCCAGAAGCCAGCATATTCATCATTGACATATCCTTTTCTACTATCCTGGATAAAGGGAATACTTCGACCAGGAATGGTATGGGCACCCTCAGATTGCTGAAGCACGTCTATAGGAGGCTCCTTAGTGCGGTAACGAGGAATAGATTGATCAAAGCCCATTTTCCGAGCTTCCCTGTCAATGTTATAATTCTGCATGATATAATTACCGGAGCAAACAGTAAGAATGTACCCTGGGGTACAACTATTCATAAAAGTCGCCTCACCAAGCGTAACAGTAGTACTCTCACCACTTGGACCAATGCAGGATGATATCAGAACTCTTAGCAAAGGTCTCCGATGGAAGTACATGAGGAAGCTTCGAACCCCAAGGTCTGAAATTCACCTTCTTCTCATTGTCCATTAAACTAATAAGACTAATAGAAGAAGGTTTCTTCTTACTCCAACGAAGTATTCTGGCATACTCCATCTCTGCACTTGGATAAGAAGGCTTGGCCTTCGGCGCATATTTAGAAATTTTTTACTATAGCCAAGATTGCATAAACATAACAGGGAGGAAAAACTCTACATTGGCATGACCATTGGAAATCCTCATGTCACGAATGAAAGAGTCCAAATGAGAGTATAAAGAGCCGAGAAACAGATTACCAAGAGGAAGAATCTTTCCACCAGCAAGAGCAACAACCACCGAAGCAAGTGAAGGCTTCAATTGGCCTCCAGGAGAATCTTCGAACATGTCTCTAGAAATCCAAAGTACAAGGAGTGCAGCAATGCATAAAGGATTGTCAACAACAAGGACGTTAATACTCGAATTTCCGTTCCACCAGTGGTCAATCCAAACCGAATAATATTTGTTATTGTAACAACCAGACTTCTGCAAGTATTTTATTTTCAGAATAAGGATGGCGTTATGTTTCATATATGCTCGGACCATTCAACTGGAATTCTACCAATAACAGGTGGTTGCAGTAAGACCTCCACATCTTCTAAAGTAATTTTTAATTCACCCCAAGCGCTTGCTACTAAATGGGTTGGACCGCACCAACGAGAAGCAAATGCAAGCAGACCCTTCGTTTCCTTAATAATTCTCAGAGTCTCAGATACTTTCAAATGCAAGCAGACCCTTCGTGTCCTTAAAACCAGCTTCACCTGAGAATTCTTCAACAAAACTTTATCACATCTATTCGATTCAGGCAGAGGAACTTGGAACCTCTTAAAATCAACAAATGAAGACATGTAGTCTCTTCTCTGCAAACAACACCTGACAAGAGCCCGTGGATAAATACCTTGAGGATGAGGAGTACTATTGATGCTTGGAATAAAATTGCCAACATAACCAGGGTTGGAAGCCTCTTCAACAACACCATCAAAGAGCTTATCAAAAATGTTGGACACATGGTCTAGAGAAACAACATCAGAATTTTTGCTCTATCACGACTAGAAGCAGTGGTAACGTTATCTTCCTGATTGATAGACTTCTAAAATAAGTTCGAATAATATTCACGTCAACAACTAGGCAATCATGCACAAGGTTTGGTTATATTTTATATATAGTATTGATATGCAAATACATGCTTATATATAAACCAACGTAAACGAAAATTGCCACAAACTCAAGCATACCTGGTTAAAGCTTAACAACGCTGCAGAGAAGCCAATAGAGGATTATCACAACCACAGACAACAATTGAAGAATTAGGGTCTACCTGCAAGATGTTGTCAAGAGAAGATCATTATCAAATCAATATGATAAAAGCGTGCTTACCTGAGGCAGTCAAGTAAGCAATGATAATGGTCAATTGCTAACCCAGGCTTACCTAAAAAATATCAATGCTCACGTAAAATTAAAAAAAAAAATAGAAACGCTAAGCCTAGGCTTATTAGACGCCGGCCAATTGGTGTTGAAGCTGAGGCCCACGAAGAGTTGCTGGCGCTGATGAGAGTTGGCGGTGGAGACGTGAAGATTTGCTGCTGACGGAGCAAGAAATTGGACGAGGAAAGAGTAATAACTCAATTGACCGAGAGGAATATATTTAAGGATCTTTCTCCCCTTTGGGCCGATACCGGTTGGGCTAAAGCCAACCAAGCCCTATCCTAGGCGTCACCTCTCAGCATCTGCAACTATTGCTCGTCCATGCCAACGGTGATGCCTATGTTAGTCAGCCTAGCTCGTAGCTTCCTTGCATAGATTTTAGCGTTCCCCATTAGATAAATTTGCTAAGATTACATCATCAAAACAAGTCTACAACGACATCATGGAGGTAAAGCTAAGTAATTATCTCCTTATTCTCTAAATTTGAATTTCCGAAATTTTATGGCACCATTGTCACCATCTAGCGCTTACCATGAAACACATTATTGTTCCGCGCTAAGCAGGGGACTTAATGTTGATGGCGAGTTTTTGACAAGGGAGAAAATTACAATATTATTTTTTTACCAAGCTGCAAAAGCATGAAATAAATATGTATAAATTCATGACCCGGTATCAGAATTATGAATACATATTGTTATCTTACATTCTGTAAGAGAATTGAGAATGCATGTTAAGCTCATGGATAAATTAGCCCTATAGCTCTTTTATATATGTATGCACCTTCGAAATTTCAAGGCTTTACCCGGCTAAACCATTGTTATTTCATGTGCGCTCATGCAAACTATCTGTATTAATCAAAATACGTTGATTATACAAAATGCAAACATTCATAATAGAGGCTATGCCATATCTAAATAAAAATGCTAATTAGATGCATACCATCTAATTGCTGAGTCGCATCAAGCATTATCTCAAGTTGCAAACTTCCACGGCTGAATCTCTTGAGAATGTTCTGTATGCACTGCATAAAAGCTAAGCATAGATGCTAATCAATTAAATTTCACAAGACTGGGAAACTCTAAATAGGCCATAGTTATGGCCATGACATTAACGAATGCTAAAGCTAGTGTTGCATATGCAATAACCATGGCAATAGCAAGTGCCAGCCTTAGCGAACCCTGTACACATTCCTAACACTAATGAATAGCACACACATGTGCCAAAAGGCAAGGACCAAAAAGCCAACAAATGCAACAAAGAACGCGCGAAATAGGCCTCAGCAGTGCTCGCGCTAGCACCAGCATCATTAGCGTCAGCCTTGACGCTTACCACAACGCTAACACCAGCAGTATTAGCGTCATCCTTGACGCTTAGCATAGCGCTAACAATTAGCGTCATCCTTGACGCTTACCTCAGCGCTAACACTAGCAGCATTAGTGTCAGCCTTGACGCTTACCACAGCGCTAGCAAGCTAGCAATTAGCGTCATCCTTGACACTTACCTCATCACTAGCAACAACAGCATTAGCGTTAGCTTTGACGCCTAGCCACAGTGCTAGCCTTTACCCCTTTCCTCACTCGTGTCAGCCTTGCCCCTTATTATTAGCGCCAATACTAGGCCATTATCATACTGTGTTGACACAAACTCATCGATAACATTATCTTACAACAAATTCACTTGTTTTGAGTCCATGACTCCACTAATTCTACGAGAAATCAAAACAATTACATGGGGGGATTCTTCATGGGGTTTTTGTCTGGTGGTTACAGCAACATGTGGCATGGCAACACCCCATGATAATGAAGTTACAAAGTATTGGTAAGTTTGAAGCATTTAATGGAGTAATGGTTTCCCGAAGATTCCAAGGCAATTATACCATTATCCCCACGATTTCTACTTCTCTATCTCTTCACTACCTCCACTACTTTACAGGAAACATGTATGTTCTAAATTATTATAAATAGGCTACTTACCCCATTCAGAAAATAGAACAAGCTTACAATTTTCAAAGGCTCTGTTATTTCTCCAATAGTATAGCACTTATATACACAATTCAATACACATATTTCCTTCAACTTTCTTTGCTTCCCACCCCTAAGATCAACCTATTTTCTCTCCTTGTGACCGAATCATGACGGAACAGCTACTATCGTGGATAAAGCTTATACTGTACGATTTTGATTTCGAATCTAAAGAAAGTACTTCAACAGTATATTGTTTTGCCTAGAAGTAACTTTTAGGTATTAACAGTAATTCCACGTCCCTATTTATAATATTAGTTGCAAATTCCGCCCCTATAGGTACATAAATCTAGTATATACCTTTATGACTCATATCATAAATCAACATGAAGCATCCTTCCATTCATTCAAGCAATAAGTAAAGATGTAACAATTTTCTTGTCAATGAAAAAAAGTATCGTTTGAAAATAAGTAAATGGGTAAAATCAAATGTACCGCAAAATGGTACTTTCAAGTAGGTTCGAGAGATCAAACTCGAACAGGACGAGCATAAACCAAGAAATGGTCGTTCACGTCCTGCTTCGATTACAAAGATGGAAAGGATTTGAGTAGGTCTTAGGGGTGGGGAGCAAAGAAGGTTGAGAAATATCAGTAATATGTGAAGAAAAATGGATTCTTCTGAGAGGAATCGCTAATTTTATAAGTTTTTGGTTTCTTCAAACTAATTGTGTTGTTTTCCGTTCTGTCTTGTTTAGAATAAATGAGAATCATATATATACAGTTTGAAGAAGACACACTGATATTCTCGTAAGTCGTGAAAGTTATGAAGAGGTGTAGAAGTGATGAGTGTGGAGATTGTTCTGGGCCGGTTCCCAAAAGGTACGGAAGACCTATCTGACCAGTACTCCTCATCCTCTCAACTGATCTATAACCTCCCACTTCTTGTTACCTTCTTAGTCGTGGGGGTTGTGTCACCACCCATGATGTCGTAGACCGCCATACCAATACCCCAATGAGAATCCCCCCATGTTGTATTTGATATCTCGTGGAAATAATGGAGTTATAAGCCACTATGGTTTTGATTAAGTCAAGTCAAGTCAAATAACCTACTAAGTATTATATGACTCAATGGATTGATAATTAGACTGATGAGTGTCGAGTCTAGGAAGTTTAGTAGCAATGTACTTTCTTGAAAGTAATGTGGCATATTAGTGGCTAAGTATTAGATCAAAAGCGACTTATTGTAAGTCAGAGAGGCATTTGAGGCCAAATGTTGCAGAGGGCTCCTTGAGCAAGGAGACCTATTGAAATTCATATAAGACTCAATTTAGAACCTATATTGATAAGAAGGCGTATTTCTTAGGAAAACATCTAGCAAAGATAACATTAACTTCCTAGTTTAAATAATAATGCATTAATTCTTTTAACATAAAAGGCTAACGTGATAACGTCTCAGGAATACGACTAATATGCATAATCTCTAGTAAATAGAAATTGTACTAGGACTTGGAATCTAGTACCAAGAAGGTTCAGAGTTAGCACTTCAATTGTATATTTAGCCTTAGGTTTTAACACAAATATACTCCTGGCTAAGTCGTTAAGTATGGCTAGGGATGCGCTATCGTTAAAGGCGCATTGAGTTTTTCTAGGGACGCATTGGAGCTAGGCAAGGGTGTCACAACTAAGCAAGGGCATCACAATCTAAGGCAAGGGCGTCCGCACCAAGGGCAAGGTCGTCAGTGCCAAGAGCAAGGGCGTCAGCGCGAAAAGCAAGGGCGTCCGCGCCAAGAGAAAATGCGTCAACGCCAAGAGCAAGGGCGTCAACGCCAAGAGCATGGGCTTCACGCCATGATAAAGGGTGTCATCACCAAGGGCGCCATAGGACAAGAGAAAGGGCGCCACAACTTTGAAGGCGCATAAGTCGTAGCGCATTTGGCGCTTAGATTAGGATTAGCATTTTGGTTCTAGGGTTTAGGTGCCAAGGTAATGATACACTGGTTAGGGCCTTATTATGATAAAATATGCTAGCTAAGACCATTTTAGGTTAGTTAGCACTATCTCAAGCGCTAGGGTTTAGCGCCAGGAAAGTTAGTGATTTTAGCGCTAATGTAGCTAATTGCTGCCAATGCGATGTTAAGCCAAATGGATAGTGCTAACTTAAAACTAATATGAAAAAAAGGCAAGGGTTAGCCTAGATGAGAGGTTCAATGCATCTTTTATGGCATCGCTTCTTATTTATGGCGCATCCAAGAGGAGTGGCATATTATTTTGTGGCTTATATTTAAGCAAAGTGCTAAAGTAGCGTACTTTAAGCTCGGAAAAGAAATTTGAGGTGCATTCATTGCGAATGAAGCATTAAGCTATGATGTATTTCAGGGTTTGAGCATTAGCTATTCCCGAGTTTAATGGATGTTGTTAGAACATCAATGCTCATTCGAGGCAAGTTCAAGGAAATCATCTGTGTAATTTATGCGATTAGATACTAGTTCGATATGGCATTGATATTATGAGTATTGATAAGGCTACAAGGACAATTTAGAACGTTTGGACATAATCTGTATTCTTAATTCCCTTGCGGAATATAAATAGAAGCATAGTATTCTATATTAAGCATATTCGCATAAATATGAACATATATGCTCTTGTTGCTTAGTAGAGGGTAATTTTACAATTCTAGCCCTTGTCAAAAACTCACCATCTACATTAAGTCCCCTTCTTAGTGAGGAACAGTAATGTTACACAGTAAGCACTAGATACTTACAATATACTTTATATATGCATAATAGAAATTTTAAGAGTAAGGGAAGATATACTTAGCTTATGAGGTATTGAGATATGCATCCCTTATAATGAAGTTTGGTTGTGGATATTAAGCACCTTCGTCCTTGTTTGAAACATTGATTTCCACGGGTGGGAGAAGCCAAAATCGGCGTGGCCAAAAAGAAGGTAACTTTGCGCCACTTTATCCTTCTTTTTTTTCTTAATTGAACAAGGACTCTTCAAGTTGGCATCTATATATATATATGCCTCTTTTCTTTTCGTTAAGTCACTTCTTTTTTTAACAAAATAAGATATTAGTGGTGGCAAGTAATAGAGTGTCACCGGATAGGAACAAGGTAAGCACGTCCCACTCTTTTCTTCCTCTTCTTTGTTTTTGAATCGCTAACTTAGATAAGCTAGGGTTTCCAAATTTTTCTCAAATATCATATATATCTTGATAATACTAAGATATTGCTCCCTCAAAACCCTAGTTTCATCATTGTTCATCTGGAGCGAAATAGTTTTTTTTTTAGCAACAACAAGAATATCAGTAAGTTTAATCGTTGATTAATAGATTAAAACCTCTGATAAGTCTTCTTTTCTTTCTTGATAAAGTATTATCTTTTGTTATTTATTTTTTTATGTAGATCATGGAAATCCATGATCGAAACCATAGATCTAATCCTTCAAGCAAGAAACTAGGTTACAGAAGCAAGGGGATGAAGGTGACTTCTCCTCAAAAAGTGCAGTCGAAAATCAGTTGTTGTTTGAATAAAGCCACGAAACTTGTTCGAGGTATGCCTCTCAATCGTTTGAAGAAAACTCGTCAATATGCTCTGGATATCTATTTTGTGATTAATGTTGAAGAAGAAAAAGGTTGATGATGAGAAACTCACAGCTTTTATGGAGAAACAACACTTTCAAGCAGTTGCCATAAGATAGAAAACTTAACAAATTAAGCGAAGTATTTGTCCCTATGGGGAGGATCGTGAAGCTACCATGACATATGAATCTGAGTATGACTATTTTTATGAAACCAAGGACGACCGTGAATCTAAACATGTTGATGCTTGGTTTGACATGCAGGCAGGTCCTTCCGACCCTGAGGAGGAAACCGAGGAGAATTCGGAGGAGGACTCTGACGGGATTTCAAAAAGTGACTCTGAAGTAGAAGACCTTAAAGCTGGTTCCGAAGAAGAAGATTCTGAAGAAGACTGGGAAGAACATGATTCCGATGAAGAAGGTGACGATGAGCACGACTCTGACTCAGATTCTGAGTCTTCATATTAAGTTTTAATTTAGATTTCCTTTCCTCTTCTCGTAGATATCTTCTTTGAATTCAACATTCCGTGAATGGCCGTTATGATGGAACCATATTACTATTTTAAAAATTTCTCGTAAATTAGCATTATTGTGTTCCCTTATTGAACCATAAATTTTCGTCATAAAATTTTCAGAAGTATAGTACTTGGAGAAATGCCATTGAATCTTCATACGACCTCCATTTTGGATGATTGACCCCTGTATCCTCATTAGAAACAATTTCCTACAACCCAATAGGAAAAAATCCAGTTTTTGTGCTAGTTTGGGGTGTCATAACATCTGAACAATAGAACTCAGGAAGTATGCAGGAAAATCCTGACAGTTTTTTTTTCAGATTTGACTCCACTAGCCGTTTTTTCCATAACTCTTAGCTAATTTTTCTTTTTGATACGAACTTTTAACATGTTTTAGTAGATTTAATTACGAAACTTTTGATATAAGAACCATGTTCAGATTCGTCACCAATTGTTGCCAGCTCCAGAGTTTCCAAGAGGCAGTGAAAATTGCTTCCGAGGCTTTTCTTGCAAAACGTCTTGTAATTGCTCCAACTCATATAATCCGTTGAATAACACTTTTTAATGATTGTATATGATTTTTATGAGTACTTATGATAAGTTTTATAGTTTATGCACAATAATTTTACGTTTGAGACATTATGACCCGATTTCCCCACATTCCCTCTACTTTTAGGGGAGAATAATTAAAATAAAAAGATTGGACTTATCAGGGTGGGAACAACAATTACCATTGACCCTGATGTAGATAATGCCTTCCTTATGATGAAGATCATGGAAGGACCCTTGATTGCGTGCTTGTTGAAGGTAGTATCCCCGATAAGTATCCTGGTACAAGTGTTAATGTTCACTTTGGGTCCAGAAGGACTCCTCCCAAGTACTCGTATGCCTGTGGAACTCTTCGTTTCATCCACCTACATTGAGTTATATGGAAAAATCTATGCCGCTTCTTTGTGGGTAATACCAGGGTTGGTGATTGGGGTGTCCCTGACACGGACGTGGACTTTTTCCTCCTGATAAGACTTCGGCACATATGTAGGTCTCTATCTTGTTGAGAATTTATGAAAGTCTCGGAACTAATTCAAGGAGAGGTTCGAGATATGAGGGGTGAAAGTATGTTTCTGAGGGGCTTGAGTTTTTTTTTTTTGTTGAAGGTTTGCTTGGATTCAAAATTTTAGGCATTTCGAAAGACTTTCATATGGGTTGGTTCAGATAGGTAATTCATAAAAATTTTATTTAAAGAAGAAATAATAATTCTACTTGATTAAAAAAAATAAAATCATAAGGATGCCCATAGTGATACTCGTAGGTGATGCATGTCGTAAGTGCAACAAATTACTCAAGATATTTCCCACTAATTAACTAGTAATGTAGTCGTAGTAAGGATCGTTCTTACAGAGAGCTATGTAATTGATAGGTTATTTAGATTAGAAAAACTATAATAAAAGTAAATAACTAAGGAGGGTTGGTTTGATTAAAGTAATTAAAAAGAATAATCATAAAAAGAAAAGATGATTAGGGAATCCTTCGCCGTTATCAAACGTTACCTTGATTTGTATACTTATATATCTTTCGTCAGAATCATTCATCACCAACTGTAGAATAGCAGCTACCGCAGTGCTATCCCCGAAACTCCTTGTATCACTAAATGCTGAAGCGCTCGAACACCAGATTCTATCGAATTGAGCCACCAAGTAGTAGCGCACTCAAGGTGTAACCCAATTGAGTGCTTTAGGGTTTGTGAATTTAGGGTTATCCTAGCATTAAAACTCTTAGCGCAAGGTCCTGCTTACTAGTGTGCTCTTCACACACGATTGCTCCATAGAATCCCTCTGCAAGGTCTCACATTCTTTACTTGTGTAGGAGATACACGACAATTACGGATCGCTTAACTCTCTACTAGTGATAGAATAATCAAGAGATTAATTCAGTATGCATCCCAACCAATCTAAGAATTACCCATATACATTAGATATAGTAAAGACAATCGATTATGATTAAAATTCTGAATAAACTTGTATAACTAATAAAGCTTCACGTCTAGAACATTGAATTCATCCTTAATCAACAAAAGAATTAGCTACTCGTAATACAAAGAAGAATGGTTTCCCCCTAAAAGGGTAATCCCTAGGTTTAAGATGCATAAGATGTAGTATGAGAGGTAGAATTGTGTAGAGATCTAGAATATATCTTGTTTGAGCCCTAGATGTCTTCTTTTATAGCCTTAAATGCTTGGCCCTCAAGTATCCTCTCCTTCTAGGGTTTAGAATCCTTCTCTAACCACGTTTCCTTGCTTTAGAAGTCAAAAACGTGTCAAAACAGACCCCTTAGCTTTCTACAGTCGGCATAGGTGATTCCCCACAAGCATTGCCGACTTTTAGTTCAACTTTCTTCCACTAAACTCTCTACAGTCGGCATAAATGTGCTGCTAATGATCAATGCCGACTGTTAGTGTTATTTTCTGCCATAAAACTTGTTACAGTCGGTATAAATGCGCTGCTAATGAGTAATGCCGACTGTAGGTCCAATTCTCTGGCATTTTTCGTGTCATAGTCAGCATAGATATGTTGCTTATGAGCAATGCCGACTGTTGAGCTGTAGGTGACTTTTTCTTCGTCTCGACTGTTTTTTCCATAACTTTTTTGTTCGAACTCAGAATGACCTTATTATTTTTGCGTTCATTTCGTATTCTCGTTATCTTCAAGATGGTACTTAGAACTCCTGTATTTGAATGAGTAGAATTTCGTATTTATCTATTCTCCATTGGTAGACTTCAATTCCTTATTAATTTTAAGTACTTCATAACTCATTTTTGGATGATTCACCTAATATAAGACATAAGATAGAAAACAAGAGTAATAACAAGTAATATGCAAGAATTATTGATAAACAATTATGTATTTGATACTAGAAACATATGAATTATGCACTTATCGGCAGGCATTTTGGAGGAATTGTAAATACTACATGAAGGAAAAATAAGGAAATGAGGATCATAATGCGATGTTCAATTGAAATCCTTGAGCCATTTGTCGTGAATAGCTGCCAGACAGGTTCACCTTATGTGGTGATCATTTTACAGTAGCCACCAATGGTAGCTCGTGAGATTCTGTATGGTCCTTCCCAAGGGTAGCGATGGCGCTTTGATGCATTGAGGACCAGGTCTTTTACCCGAAAAATATTTGCTGCTCTAGCTATGTAAATATATTGTTCACATGGATGAACCTCTTCTGTAATGTATATTGAATCATACACGAATAAAAATACCCTCAAGAGCTCTGGTGGTTTACCAAAGGCGGGAGTGATTCCTGCCAATCTGTTGAAGTATTGTAATAGAGTGGCCACCCATTCATAACAACGGCTAGGGGACGGTCGTAGTTTCTAGCAAAGTCTAGTCCCAAATTTGATGGCATATGAGGACAATCCAACGACAAGGAAGCAAATTAAGTTAGAGCAAACTGAGTACAAAATTTTTTGACATAAGCCTATACACTCTCGGTCGATGTTTGTTCTCCGTCATGGCTCTGAGCAATTGGTATTCTTCCAGGAACAAAGGTAAGTCTTTGTTGATGTTGGGTTTGGATTTGGGGATAAGGCATTTGACTCGAGGCGGAACTCCTATTCGAGCTCTTATGATAGCTGCTGATTGCTGGAGCCAAGCGCGTCCCATAATCATATCACATTTAAGCTTCCTTTTGATAATGTGAAATCTAGTACTTGTTTGAGTAGCTCCGGCTGCCACTATGAGGGTGCCATGTCCATAGACATCTATGATTACTCTTTCAGGATCTTGGACTGTTGTTGGCGAGCGTATATCTTCTTGCCAAGTTACTCCCGCGGATCTCAGGGTTGCGATACTAATAACATTGACATCCATGCTACTATCAACTAGTGCTTTCCTGAACTCAACATTTCTGAGACGTGTAGTAGTGAAAAGTTCTTGGTCGCGTCTTTCACCGTCCTGGTTGGTCATGTCTTCCAAAGGAGGCTTGTCTAGGGTGAGAGCGTCTTTAGTGAAGGATGGTAGACATTCGCCAGATAAGACTCGATTGAGGGCATTGGAAATGTCTTCACGCTGACCCTTTGAGAAGTGAAGGAGTTCACACATACGCTCCATTAACGACTGAATTGTTTGGTAGACCGACTCTTCAGAGACAGTGAAGCTTCTAACCGGAAGTAGATTTTTGTGAACCCCTTCAGTCCACAACTATAATTCCCTTGATTCTATTTTCTCTTGAAAATACGTCTCAGACCATTACACTCGCTAGTAGGATGATTAACAAACCGATGGAACCGACAATATCTCGGATCTAACATGTCTTGAGAAGTAGGTGGGCATCGTACATGTGGTAACTTGATGATTCCTTCTTGTACCCACGCCTCCATTAGTTCAAGGACATCCTCCATGGGAATTGGAAAATCAAGGCAAGTTATATCAGACTTTATGTCCTGTTCATGTGGTTGTTATAGATGTTGTTGTTGTGACCCCTTAGGAGCACCTTGGGAGCGAGTAACCCGCTGGGTTGGTCCTTGGTTCACAGTTGGGGTGGAAGGAAGATGTTTGGCTTGTGATTCTTGCTGGGATGAGGCTTTCCTCTTGGGCGCTTCATTACTGATAGCACCAATTGATGGTTGGACATTGTATTATTTGTTGATAAGTCGTCAATTCCCACAGGTATCTCCTTGGCTCTCTTCTCTTGCTAGTATGGTCCTCTCCAGGAGGCATGAGCGGTTGTAGTAGATCATTTCACGAATTCGTGTAGCTCAGGGAAAGTCTGAAAGAGTAAATTTTTTAAAAGAGCACGATAGACAGGGATCATACTATTAATGCAGAGCTCCACTAGTTGATGTTCTGTTACGTTCGGGTCATGGCAATCCGGCGCTTGAATTATGAATCTCTTCATATATTTATTGGGGTGCTCGTTATTTCTTTGGAACATTCCTCCCAAGTTTGATATGGTGATTTGCTCGGAGACGAAAAAGTACTTCTTATAGAAGGCGTTAACCATGTCTTCCCAGACAGATATGTTGTTGGGAGCAATGTTGTTATACCACGTGTAGGCCTTTCCAGTGAGAGGCTTTGAAATTTCTTTGAGATGTAGTACATGATTGTATTCATGTCCCCCGAGTGATTCGAGAAATCGAGAGATGTGCTCACGAGCATTTCCAGTTCCATCATACAATGATAAAGTTGGACATGATTAACCTCCCGGTAAAGGGACCCTTTGAATTTCAGACGAGTATGGAGGTTGGTGTTGATGGGCCGAGGATGAGTCCTCTTTGCCATGATTTTGTAAGAGTCTCTCCATATCTTCACGAGTGATGAAATTGGAAGGCGGGTACCTTTGTGGTGGTCAATCAGGAATGATATGAACTCCTTTGTCTTTTCGAGCTCCAGGTGTTTCAGCATATGTGGTCGCTACAAAGATGGTCCTGGTCTGCTCCTTTAGGCGATGACGTTGTTCTAGGGAGAGATGCTCCGTCAGGGTCTTAAGGCAGGAAAGTACTTCTTTATGAGTAGTAGCCATGTCAACCTGAGTTCTAGAAAGAACTTTTTGTGTTTTCACAAGTCGGCTATGTTGATCGGAGTTTGAGTATTCTCGGTGTTTTTAGTGGTTTTGTGTCACAGACCGGAAAATTCCGCCTTCCGTCAGTTGCACTGGATAGGCCGCAACTCCCCGATGCGCGATTTAGAAGAACGTAACCGGACCTTAAAGCTTAGATTCTCGCTGGAAAGTGCAGGTAAAATTTTTCTTTCCAAGCATGCCTTGTAAGCATTATACTCGAAACGTAGTTCCCACATTATTCAAGCTACGTTTATACCGTTCCAGGTATATTTGCCTTTCCAAACATGCTTTGCAAGCATGGTACTCCGACCGTAGTCTCCATATCGTTCCAACTCACCCTTGACCTACAAATGGTGCAAGGCCATTAAAGCCCATGGTGAATTCTGTTAACAAGCATCACCTAAGTACTATCCTTGTCCAGGCCTGACCCATGCCTTGGACTAGCATACCATTCCAACTTACCCTTATTCTACCAAGGGTTGAAGGCTATAAAAGCTAATGGGGGTGCCTTTGGCAAGCATCACATAATTACGACCATTGTCCAAGCCTAACTCATGCCCTTGGACCAACACCTAGGCTATTTCAAGCCTAAGCTTTCGCTTCATCAATTCTGCTTCGACCATGCGCTGGAGCCTGCACTTATCTTATTCTTGCCAAGGGTGCAACATCAAGGCACATGCCATTCCATGCCGCAACGGTTGCTAAGACTTATGAACAATCCATCAAATAGAATTGCAACTACCCCATCAAGGGTGGCAACAATCATCTCATGCTTAGCATTGCCGAGCCAGATGATATGAGTTACCATAATGTTGCAATCATCTCCCAAATTAGATGATATGAGCGACAAGGTGCTGCACCTTAATACATTGCATTGCGGATGCCTACGTACCCAACCCATACCTTGATTGGATCAAGCATGACCGTAGTTCATCAATGGGTCAATTCGAAAGGAACTAGCAACTTAAGCCTATTAAGGAAAAGAAAAGCCTAGACCGTATAGGCCGAAGGACTTTCGCAAGATATGCACTAGCTTATGCATAACTATCACTATTTATTATGCAAATATGCATTCTCAAGTACGTAATACGATTGAATGATACTTTCGCATAATTCAAGCTTTATAGCTAAGCTACATGCATATTGATGCTTTAGCATCAAGTATGCTCCAACGTATAGGCTACATCGCATTTATATGTGCATTACCGCTTATGCACATTCAAGCAAAGCTCCCTCCCTATAAATGTTTTATTCGTATTTCTACAAATAAATATTTGAATGGTAAGTGTCATCCATCGAATGCAAGGCCGAAAATGAAGATTTCTTTCCAAAGGCAAGCGAAGCATTCTTGGGTAAGCTACAAATAAACACGCTGATGCATCACGGTAATGCATTCTTAGCTTGGTGATGCATTGAATCATGCATCACAGAAAAATAGTGCATTAGCACTATGATGCTCTTACTTATGCAACATTGGCTCGGTGATGCATTGAATCATGCATCACGGCATAAAAGTGCCTTAGAACTATAGTGCATTCATCGAATAGAGACATTGGCTCGGTGATGCATTGAATCATGAATCACGGCATAATAGTGCCTTAGCACTATAATGCATTTATCAAATAGCGACATTGGCTCGGTGATGCATTGAATCATGCATTAAGGCATATTAGTGCATTTGCACTATGATGCTCCCACTTATGCAACTTCGGCTTAGTGATGCATTGGATCATGCATCACGGCGTAATAGGGCATTAGAACTAAAATGCATTCTCGGTATGCAACATAGGTATAGTGATGCATTTTCAATAATACATCACGGCATAATAGTGCTTTAGCACTATAATGCATTCTTCGTACGCAACTTTGGCTTGGTATAGTAGTGCCTTCGCACTATCATGCCTCCTCGAATACGCATCATGCGTAATAGGGCCTTAACATTATAATTCGAGGTCAAGGCATCCACACCCTAATGCATATCTGGGTAAGCTTAATAAGATTGGGATGAAGCTTCAACCCAGGCCATGACGCGTCCATGAGTAAGCGCCATGCGAAAATTGCGGGTGTTACATTCTTACCACCTTCAAAGAATTTCGTCCCCGAAATTTAACTAAAAAAAAAACTATTGTGGACAAGCTTCATCGATTAAAGTTTCATATGCATATGTCCCATTCCATGATGCACAGAAATCTTACAAGGGTCCAATATTTGTTAATGAGGACAAATTAGAACCTTTTGAATATGCGTCCCATTCCGTATATCCCAGAATCCTAATAGGGTCTACGATTGCCATAAATACCGATTGAGACCTTCCGAAAATACGTGCCATTCCGCATGCTCGAAAATCAGCAAAGGTTTTATAAATCTACCGAGAGAAAATCAAATTGGATCCCTAAACATGCGTCCCATACCACATGCTCAAGAATGCAAAAGAATTTACTCAACACGAGATCTTAAGTGGACGTCCCATACCATACACTTAAGAGTCCCCAAAAATTCACATAGATTGGAAAGGGTCATCGCGAGTTTATAAATAGTTTCTAGCGTAGTACTGTGAGGACCAAATTCTAATGCCAGTGCAGTAGGATGTAAGCCATCATCCTGGACGATCTTCCACTCGTAAGTGGGTGCTAGCCAACCTGACAACGCACACCGTTCCATCGACTGGTGGGGATGATCAGTCTCGTTCCAAGGGTAGTCGGATACCAGCTACCGTTCCAAACGGGTTTCCTGGCAAACTCACAGAACAAGATCAAACTCATCCAAATCTTAGCGGAGTAACTAGTAAGTTACAGTTTATTTTGTATGGGCACTTGGCCTTATTTATCCACTCTATTTTCGTACAACTGTTGGCCTACTCTTCCAACTTTTCTATTTCCTTATAAGGAAAATTTTGTAGTCATAATACAAAATTCTAACTAACGAGTCCAAAACTCATAGTCCCTAGTGTTTTCTCGGAACTTGCTCTGATACCATTTGTCACAGACCAGGAAATTCTGCCTTCCGCGCGTTGTCTGGGCAGGCCGGAACTACCCGATACGCGATTTAGAAGAAAGTAACCGGACCTTAAAGCTTAGATTCTCGCTGGAAAGTGCAGGTAATTTTTTTTTCCAAGCATGCCTTGTAAGCATTATACTCGAAACGTAGTTCCCACATTATTCAAGCTACGTTTATACAGTTTCAGGCATATTTTCCTTTCCAAACATGCTTTGCAAGCATAGTACTCCGACCATAGTCTTCATATCGTTCCAACTCACCCTTGACCTACAAAGGGTGCAAGGCCATTAAAGCCCATGGTGAATTCCTTTAACAAGCATCACCTAAGTATTATCCTTGTCCAGGCCTGACCCATGCCTTGGACTAGCATACCATTCCAACTTACCCTTATTCTACCAGGGTTGAAGGCTATACAAGCTAATGGGGATGCCTTTGGCAAGCATCACATAATTACGATCATTGTCCAGGCCTAACTCATGCCCTTGGACCAACATCTAGGCTATTTCAAGCCTAATCTTTCGCTTCATCAATTCTGCTTCGACCATGCGCTGGAGCCTGCACTTATCTTATTCTTTCCAAGGGTGCAACATTCAGGCACATTCCATTCCATGCCGCAACGGTTGCTAGGAAGTATGAATAATCCATCAAATAGAATTGCAACTACCCCATCAAGGGTGGCAACAATCATCTCATGCTTAGCATTGCCGAGCCAAATGATATGAGTTACCATAATGTCGCAATCATCTCCCAAATTAGATGATATGAGCGACAAGGTGTTACACCTCAATGCATTGTATTGCGGCTGCCTACGTACCTAACCCGTACCTTGATGGGATCAAGCATGACCGTAGTTCATCAAAGGGTCAATTCGAAAGGAACTAGCAACTTAAGCCTATTAAGGCAAAACCAGATTCGATTCCAACTTTATCACAAAGCCAAAGGCCAAGAAAAGCCTAGACCGTATAGGCCGAAGGACTTTCATAAGGTATGCACTAGCTTGTGCATAACAATCGCTATTTATTATGCAAATATGCATTCTCAAGTACGTAGTACGATTGAATGATGCTTTCGCATAATTCAAGCTTTATAGGCTAAGCTACATGCATATTGATGCTTTAGCATCAAGTATGCTCCAACGTATAGGCTACATCGCATTTATATGTGCATTATCGCTCATGCACATTCAAGCAAAGCTCCCTCCCTATGTATGTTTTATTCGTATTTCTATAAATAAATATTTGAATGGTAAGTGTCATCCATCGACTGCAAGGCCGAAAATGAAAATTTCTTGCCAAAGCCAAGCGAAGCATTCTCGGGTAAGCTACAAATAAACACGCTGATGCATCACAGTGATGCATTCTTGGCTCGGTGATGCATTGAATCATGCATCACGGCATAATAGTGCATTAGCACTATGATGCTCTTACTTATGCAACATTGGCTCGGTGATGCATTGAATCATGCATCACGGCATAATAGTGTCTTAGCACTATGATGCATTCATCGAATAGCGACAGTGGCTCGGTGATGCATTGAATCATGCATCACGGCATAATAGTGCCTTAGCACTATAATGCATTCATCAAATAGCGACATTGTCTCGGTGATGCATTGAATCATGCATCACGGCATAATAGTGTCTTAGCACTATAATGCATTCATCGAATAGTGACATTGGCATAGTGATGCATTTTCAATAATGCATCACGGCATAATAGTGCCTTAGCATTATAATGCATTCTTCTTACGCAACTTTGGCTTGGTATAATAGTGCATTTGCACTATCATGCCTCCTCGAATACGCATCATGCGTAATAGGGCCTTAACATTATAATTTGAGGTCAAGGAATCCACACCCTAATGCATATCTGGGTAAGATTTCTAAGCTTAGGATGAAGCTTCAACCCAGGCCATGACGCGTCCATGAGTAAGCGCCATGCAAAAATTGCGGGTGTTATATTTTGTCACCGAGAGGATGTGTATGAGTTGAATTGGTACGGGGAGGTTCAATATCAATAGGGGTGTTTCAGAATCACCACCACCAGTACTACTTGAACCAACAATAGGAGTTGTAACCACTCCAGACCTAAGATCATAAGTTTTGAAATAACTAAAAATTGGCTTTTATAATCAAGAGGTGATCTTCAATTGTGGTCGCCAATTGTTTTGGGGTAAAAACAAATGTACTGAAAAATGGTACTTCAAGTAGGTTCGAGAGATCAAGCTCGAACAGGACAAGCCTAAACCAAGAAATGCCCGTTCACGTTCTGCTTCGAATTACAAAGATGGAAAGGATTTGGGTAGGTCTTAGGGGAGAGAAGCAAAGAAGGTTGAGAAATATCATTAATGTGTGAAGAAGAATGGATTCTCCAGAGAGGAATCACTATTTATGTAAGTTTTGGGTTTCTTCAGACTGATTCTGTTTTTCTCTTGTTTTGTCTTGTTTTGAATAAATGAGAATCATCTATTTGTAGTTTGAAGATGACACACTGATATTTTCGTAAGTCGTGGAAGTTAGGAAGAGGTGGAAAAGTGATGATTGTGGATACTGTAGTGGGCCGGTTCCTAAAAGGTAGGGAAGACCTATCTGACCACTACTCTTTATCCTCTCAACTGCTTTGTAACCGCCCACTTCTTGTTACCTTCTTGTTCGTGGGGGTTGTGTCACCACCACGATGTCGTAGACCATTAGACCAATACCGCAATGAGAATCCCCCCATGTTTTATTTGATATCTCGTGGAAATAATGGAGTTATAAGCCATTATGGTTTTGATTTAAGTCAAGTCAAGTCAAATGACCTGCTAAGTAAGTAAAACAAGTGGTGTGACTCACTGGATTAATAATCAGACTGATTAGTGTCGATTCTAGGAAGTTCAGTGGCCATATACTTTCTTGAAAGTAATGTAGCATATTAGTGGCTAAGTATTATCTCAAAAGAAACTTATTGTAATTCAGAGAGGCATTTGAGGACAAATGTTGCAGAGGGCTCCTTGAACCAGGAGACCTATTGAAATTCATATAAGACTCAATTTATGACCTATATTGATAAGAAAGGCGTATTTCTGAGGAAAACAACTAGCAAAGATGAAAGTAGCTTCCTAGTTCAAATAATAATGCGTTAATTCTTTTAACATAAAAGGCTAACGTGATAACGTCTCAGGAATAAGACCAATATGCATAGACTCTAGTAAATATCAATTGTACTAGGCCTAGAAAGCTAGTAGCAAGAAGGTTCGGAGTTAGCACTTTAATTGTATAGTTAGCACTGAGGTTTTAACACAAATATACTCTTGGATAAGTCGCTAAGTACGGATAAGGACGCGCTAGACCTAGAGTCGCATTGAGTTTTTCTAGGGACGCATTGGAGCCAGGAAAGGGCGTCACAACTAAGCAAGGGCATCACAAGCCAAGGCAAGGGCGTCAGCGCTAAGAAGGGGCGTCATTACCAAGAGCAAGGTCGTCAGCGCCAAGAAAAAAGTGTCACCGCCAAGAGCAAGGGTGTCAGCGCCAAGAGAAGGGGAATCATCACAAAGGGAGTCATAGTCTGAGAGCAAGGGTGCACAGCTTTATAGGCGCATAAGATGTTAGGGTTAGCGCATTTGGCACTTAGATTAGGATTAGTATTTTGGTTCTAGGGTTTAGGTTCCAAGTTGATGATACATTGGCTAGGGCATTATTAGGAAAGAATGTGATAGCTAAGACCATTTTAGGTTAGTTAGCACTTCTCAAACGCTAGGGTTTAGCGCCAGGAAAGTTAGCTCTTTTAGCGTTAATGTAGCTAATTGGTGTCGATGTGATGCTAAGCCAAATGTCTAGTGCTAACTTGGCACTAATATGAGAAAAGGCTAGGGTTAGCCTAGCTGAGAGGTTCAATGCATCTTTTATGGCATCGTTTTTTAGTTCTGGCGCATCCAAGAGGAGTGTCGCATTATTTGCGGCTTACATTTAAGTAAAGTGCTAAAGTAGCGTACTTTAAGCTCGGAAGAGCAATTTGAGGTGCATTCATTGCGAATGAAGCATTAAGCTATGATGTATTTCAGGGTTTGAGCATTATCTATTCCCGAGTTTAATGGATGTTGCTAGAACATCAATGCTCATTCAAGGCAAGTTCAAGGAATTCAGCCGTGGAATTTATGCGACTTGAGACTAGTTCGATATGGCATGGATATTATGAGTATTGATAAGGCTACAAGGACAATTTAGAGCATTTAGATAGAATCTGTGTTCTTAATTCGCTTGTGGAATATAAATAGAAGCATAGTATTCTATTTTAAGCATATGCGCATAAATATGCACATATATGTTCTTGTTGCTTAGTAGAGGGCAACTTTACAATTCTATCCCTTGTCAAAAACTCACCATCTACACAGAGATATTAGTTATTTCTGAAGATCCAATCCTATCCCAAAATGTATAAGAAAACTAGTTTGTATACATATATATATATATATATATATATATATATCATATCATGCTTATACATATCATATGCTAACAAATATATGCATGAATTTGATATATATATAACAATAATGAGTACAAGAGAGTTCGTCATATATTCCCACCTCATTTGATGACAACCACTCTTACTTCGAGAATTCCTATCTACAAGTCCATAGTATCGGCCCTCATCATCATATCATCATCTTGAACATGTAATTACCATCTGAATCAACATGACAATGATATATCGATAAGTGCATATTTTATTTATATTGTGATCGTTATTTCATGCACTTATTTGCTATATTTCTTGTGAATTATTATATATATATATATATATATATATATATATATTTATTTTCATTTATTTATCTTTTAGTAGGTGGAATCATCCAAGAAGAGTGAATTGGCACTTAATCGTGCGAGAAAATAAGTTATACGAAGGAAGAAGGACCAAATACCAGGTGTAACTTGTCCAAATCCAAGATTTAATCTAATTTTAATGTATAGAACGAAGAAACAAAGCCAACGGTGAAAGAATGAAGACATTCCGACTTAGTATGAAGAAGTTATGGGCGAAAAGAGGAATTAAGCTTGTCGGTTCACCGGAACTGACAGGGCAAAGAAGGTTTAGTGAAGAGTTATAAAAGCACCTGCATGTTGACTAAGGGCTACCCATTTTTGAATATCAGTAAAGGCGTCAGGCCTTTTTACAAAGGCACCACCTTATCTTCCAAATTCAAGAAAAAATAGAAATTAGGTTGATCATTGGTGTGAGTTACAATCACGTGAGAATGGGCTGGGATGTTACAGTTCATGTGAGCCCATTAGCTTCTTTGGTTACTTTTTTACATGGTCTAGCCTTGGCTAAGACCTATTTTAGGCTAGTTTGGCTAGTTTATGACCTATTTCGACGGGGATTCGGGCACGGGCACTTCTACAATTTGGGATACCTATTTAAGAGACTCTTTTAATTATTTTTGAATGAATCTATTTTTTTTATCAAGCTTTTGGAGAGAAGAACACAAGAAGGAAAATCTTGGGTTTTGGAACGTTTTCATCACCGTAACTATTTCTTTTCTATTTTTATCATATGTATACCATGATTTACTACACCCATGAGTATCTAAACTTCTTATTGATTGAGGATGAATTATAAGTTCTAATACATGATTTAATTCAGTATAAAAATCTATTTTGATTTATTCACATGATTATCGTTTATTTATGCTAAAACTAATGTTCATGCTTGATTGATAGACCGCTTAGGTGGCTAACTAAATTCATTTGTTAATCAATCTAATGATAGTAACGAGTTAGGAGATAAGTGTAATAGTCAAATAACTCCTACACAAGTAGAGGACACGATACCTTACAGAGGGATTCTGTGGAGGAATTGTATGCATAAATAACACTAGTAAGTGGACCTTGAGCTAAGAGTTTAACTGCTAGGATCAATCTATAAATTCATAAAATATAAAGCATTCGACCAAATTACACCTTGAGTGATCTACAACTAGGTGGTTTAGACGAATAGAATCTGGTAGTCGAGAACTTCTGTATCCAGTGATATAAGGAATTTAGGGGATATCACTGATCTAGCTGTTATTTTACGGTTGATGATAATTTATGATTAATGAAGAATAGATGAATGTATTAATTTGATGATTTTTAGTAACGAAGAAGGATTCTTCGATCATATTTCTATCAATTGCTTGCAACACAATTATTTTTTCTAATTATTTATTTAACTATTATATATCCAAAACAAACTCTTTTTACGACATTTGACAACTGAAATACCTCGCTCCTCATGGGAACGAATCTTGTTTACTATTATATTATTTATTAGTAAAATAGAGGATAAGTAAATTAATTTATGAACTTACGAAACGCATCAAATTTTGGCACCGCTGCCGAGGAGCAGTCAGTTTTAGTTGCTATTTATTTGATTTGATTTGATTTGATTTTATTTTATTTTATTTATTTTGGTTTTAACTTTGTTCTCTAGATTTATTTTGGTTTCAGGTACGTAATCTCTGGCTAAAGGTTAGCGCGCTGGTTTTCAACAATGCGGTATTACTACTCAAAAAGGAACAACTCTATAAGATCCACCTTCAAAAGAGATGGGTGCTCCTCCACCTCCAAATAAGAAATTGTGAGAGTTGACCTTTCCATGTTTAGATTCGCAACCAATGTGTATTAACATAGCTGCACTAGTGGAACTGAAGTCGAATCTGCTTCATCATCTACCTCAGTTCAAGGGACATGCAGGTGAAAACCCAAATCATCATCTTCAGTAGTTTCAGAACACGATGACGAGTCTTAGGCATGGAACCAATGACAGTGAAACGTCTATGTTGCAAGCCTTTCCATTTTCATTGACAAATTTAGCAGAAGAATGGTTGTATTATCTTCCTCCAGGGAGTATTACAACATAGGCAGGTATAAAAAATTTATTTCTAGAGAAGTACTTTTATGCTTTTAAGGCGGCATCTGTTCGTAAAGAGATTAGATGCATTCTACAGAATACTGGGAATGTCTTTATGAATACTGGGAGAGGTACAAACGGTTGTTGGCAAGATTCCCACACCATAATATTTATTCAACACCCATCATTCAATATTTCTATGAAGAATTACTACCGGAACAAAGAAACTTGATTGATGCGGCCGTAGGATGTACACTTACTGAAAAGACAATCTCGCATGTAACTAGTTTGATTGAGATTATGGATTCGAATGCACAACAATTGTATACCAGGAACAACTCAAATGTCAGAAGATTTAGCGAGATAGTAGAATCTTCATAATCAGAACAACGGTTGAATAACATAGAGAAGGTAGTGCAACGAATGGCTCCGGTGATTATTCCTACATATGAAGAAGAGGCCGAACAGGTGAATGTTGTGTTCCCTAATTAGAGGCCAATGTATGGCCCTTATTCTAATACTTATAATCCATGTTGGAAAGATCATCCGAATTTCAGCTATGCGAAAAAGCAAGTTGCAGCTCATATGCCAGTTTATGGGCGACAAAGTGGATTTCAGCCACAACAACAATTTTAGCAACCACAACAAGCTAAGTAGAAAGGTTCTTCCATTGATGACAAGTTCAAGGCTATGATACAGAGCATGCAGAGTATTATTTCTATGTTTTCACAGAGTCAACAGAAGTGACAGACGCTGCTATTAAAGATTTGCAGACTCAGATGGGGCAGATGGAAACCGATATGAATCTACTGAAGTCACAAGCATCAACAAAGCTTCCATCACAACCAGTTGTGAATCCAAAAGAGAATATCAATGCAGTGATTCTTAGAAGAGGAAGGCAAGTTAAAGATTCTATTCAACATAAGAAAGTTATCAGAGATGTAGAACAAGACAAGGAAGAAACCACTCCAAAGTAAAAACCACTTCCAACCAGCTAACCTAAGGACACAGTTCCTACTTTTACTACTCCTCCACCATTTCCTAGTCGCTTCGCCAAGTCAAAGAAAGAAACCCAAGATAAGGAGATTATGGATATCTTCAAAAAAGTGGAAATCAACATCCCATTCATTGAGGTCATTAGAACAGTACCCAGGTATGCTAAGTTTCTGAAGGAGTTGTGTACAAAGAAGGATAAGTTGATTGCTAACGAGATTACGCAGGTGGACAAAAGTACTTCATCCATGTTGTTGAAGAAGATACCCGCAAAGTACAGTGATCCTGAGAGTTTCACGGTGCCAATTACTATTGGTAACCGCAAATTTGAACGTGTTTTGCTTGATTTGGGAACATCCATTAGTGTGATATCATCCTATATTTATGATTCTTTGAGTCTTGGACCTTTAAAAAAGATAGAGATTATCATTCAATTATCTAATAAGTCTAACATTTATGCTAAGGGACTTGTGGAGGACGTGTTGGTTCAAGTGATTGAGTTAATCTTTCCGGTTGATTTTTATATTGTGGATATGCAAAAAGAGATAATTGTTCGTCTACTTCATTACTTCTAGGGAGACCGTTTATGAAGACTACAAAGACGAAGAGCGATGTCGATAGTGGGACACTTACTATGGAATTTGATAAAGAAATTATACGCTTAAATATCTTTGAATCCATGTGTTATCCAAGTGATGTTCATTCTTCATTCTCTATTAATATTATTGATTCATTTGCTCAGCAGATGTTTGATTTGAGTCGTGAAGATGAACTTGGGATTGTGTTGCGACACAGTATTGATATTGGTATACAAGGGTTGAATAATGTGGACATTGACATGGGTGGTGATATTATGGAGATTTGTGGTGCTCTAACGGCATTACAGAATACTCATTCAGGTATTATTTCTTATATTTCTTTACCCGTATCTGATGAAATTCATGTACCTTCTGTTGTAAAGGCACCTAAATTAGAACTGAAGCCTTTTCCTAACCACCTAAAGTATGCCTACTTGGGTGAAGGAAATAATTTCCAGTAATTATTGCGAACAATCTTACTGCAATACAGGAAGAACGCCTAATTAAGGTTCTGAAAAAGCACAAAACGGCCATTGGGTGGACAATTACTGATATCAAAGGTATTGGTGTGTCAATGTGCATGCATAGAATCCTAATGGAAGATGATGCCAAGCTAGTACGTGATGCTCAACGTAGGCTTAACCCCCCCTATGATTGAGGTCGTGAAGAAAAAAATCCTCAAATTGCTAAGTGTGGGGGTGATTTACCCAATTTCTGACAGTAAGTAGGTTAGTCTGGTACATGTGGTACCTAAGAAGTCTGGTGTTACCATTGTCAGAAATCAAGATGACGAACTTGTTCTTACACGAGTTCAAACAGGATGGAGAGTATGCATAGACTACAAGAAGATTAATTATGCTACCCGGGAGGATCACTTTCCTTTTCCTTTCATTGATTAGATGTTAGAGAGGTTATAAGGAAATTCACATTATTGCTTTCTGGATGGCTATTCGGCCTACAATCAGATTGTGATCGCACCGGAGGATCAAGAAAAGATTACTTTTACTTGTCCCTTTGGTACTTGTGCATATATACGTATGTCGTTTGGTCTCTGCAATGCGCCTGCCATTTTTCAAAGATGTATGATGAGTATATTTTCTGACTGAGTGGAACGCATCATTCAGGTATTTATGGATGATTTTAGTGTTTATGGTGATTCTTTTGATATTTGCTTAGAAAATCTTGAACTTGTGCTTAAAAGATGCATAGATACTAACCTTGTTCTAGACTGAGAGAAATGTCACTTTATGGTAAACCATGGAATAGTTTGGTCATATTGTATCCTCTCGGGGATTAGAGGTGGACAAAGTAAAGATAGATTTCATTACAAACTTACAATACCCCACTTCGGTGAGGGGGATTCGCTCGTTCTTGGTCATGTGGGTTTTTACAGAAAGTTTATCAAAGATTTCTCCAAAATCTCAATGTCGATGTGCAAATTGTTATAAAAAGAGGTTACTTTCAACTTCAACCAGGAGTGTAAGGATGCATTTGAAAGAGCTATTCGAGTTCATGTGTGATGTAAGTGATAATGCAGTTGGAGCTATTTTGGGTCAGAAAGTGGACAAATGGTCACACATTATGTATTATGCGTCTAGGACCCTGAATGAGGCGCATATTTTTGATTCTACTAATGAGAAGAAGTTTTTGGCTATAGTGTTTGCATTAGAAAAATTTACAACTTATTTGGTGGGTACAAAGGTGATTGTATATTCTGATCACGCAACACTTCGATACTTACTAAAGAAGAAGGAGGCTAAGCTAAGAATCATACGGTGGATTCTGTTGTTGCAAGAATTTGATATTTAAATTATAGAAAAGAAAGGTGTTGAGAATACTGTTGCAGATCATCTCAGTAGACTTGTTATTTTTGAAGAGGACCTTCCCTTACATGATCGTTTTCCGGATGAACAATTTTTCTCAATCGATGCCTCAACACCTTGGTACGCTGATATAGTGAATTACTTGGTTAGTGGACAAATACCTAGTATGATTTCTATTTTTCAAAAGATAAAGCTTAAGAAGAAAGCCAAGCAGTATGTATGGGATGAGCCCTACTTGTGGAAATACTGTGCTAATTATATTATCCGCAGGTGCGTACTTGACATTGAATTTCAATCCATTCGTATTTTCTTTCATTCTTATACTTGTGGTGGATATTTTGGTTCTAAACATACCGCTCTCAAAGTCCTTGAGAATGGATTTTATTGGCCCACCCTATTTGAGGCTGCATATGCTTTTTGCAAATCTTGTGAAAGATATCAACGGACGGGAAATCTAGGTACTCAAAATCAAATTCCACCCACACCGATTCTTGCTGTAGAAATATTCGATGTGTGGGGAATTGATTTTATGGCCCCTTTTGTTAATTCATTTAAAAATTTTATATACTTCTTGTTGTGGATTATGTTTCGAAATGGGTGGAAGTTAAAGCACCCCTACTAATGATTCTCAAGTTGTTTGTGAGTTTGTTAAGGAAAATATTTTCATTAGACATGGCACACCCCGTGTGGTTAAGTAATGGAGGATCACACTTTCAGAAATCCTTCCATGCTTTGCTCAAGAAGTACAACGTCATACACAAGATTGGTACGCCTTATCATCCACAAACTAGTGGACAAGCAGAAAATTCCTAATCGTGAGATTAAGTCTATTCTTGAGAAACCGTCAATACTGCACGGAAAGATTGGATCTTGAGGCTCAACGATGCATTATGGGAGTATATAACAGGGTACAAGATACCAATTGTAATGTCTCCATATCGGTTGGTTTATGGCAAAGCTTGTCATCTTCCGGTTTAACTTGAGCATAAGGCTTTATGGGCGGTAAAGATATGCAACATGGAGTATGATAAAGCAGGGAAACAAAGGCAACTAAAAATTAATGAGCCAGAGGAGATACATAATGATGTATACGAGAGTTCTCGTATTTACAAGGAGAATACTAAACTCTTCCACGTCAAGATGATTTCTCGAAATAATTATGTTGTGGGACAAAAAGTTCTTCTATTTCATTCTCGTCTTAAACTATTTCCTGGAAAACTAAGGCCCCGATGGATTGGACCATTTGTTGTTACTAATGTTTTTCATCATGGTGCAGTTGAGATTACTAGTCTCCGGGATGGGAAAATTTCCAAGGTCAACGGCCATAGATTAAAGCCATATTACAAAAACATCGCTCATGTGGATGTAGATGCACTCAAATTTCAAGATTTGCTCCCTCTATAGGAGTAATACGGGCGAGTAGAGAGTCGGGATGACGACTTTAAACCAAGCGCTAAATGGGAGGCAACCCATAGGTTTTGTATCTTAATATCTTTTATTTATAGTTTTTATAGTTTGCATATCATATTTTCATTCCCATGTTTAAATTCTTTGAGTCCTATATATATAATGAAGAATTTTTTGACGAGAAATATTTCGTCAGAAATATTCTGACAGTGAGACCGTCGATAAACGTCTCTATAGACTTCGCTTGGAGTCCGATTTGAGAGGTTGACCCCAACTTTTGAAAAAGAAAGAATCACCTTTCTGTTGCAAAAAGAAAATCTAAATTGGAGTCTGTTAGGTTGGAGCAATTGGCCTGGTAAATTGAGTTTCGGATTTTTTCAGAAATGTTTCAGATTGCATGTCAGTCAGTCCAGAAGCCATAAATGTCACATCTTTTATCGAAATATTGTGCCCTTTTGACACGTTATAGAAAATACGTAGGCGAACAACTTTCATCAAGGAAGTTTTGCATAATTCCTTACCAATATGTACAGTGTCATTGTTAATATGTGGTTATGTCAGAATTCAGAAATTTTGGTTTTGAACATTGAGGACAATATGAAGTTTAAGTGTGGGGGAGTATTTAGCATATAGATTTTTTTAGTTTTTAGTTAGTTTTTACTCTTATAAGTAATATTTTTGAATTTTTGTATATAATTGCTTGAACCTCCAACTTGTAGAGATTTTAGAGTCACTTGGTATTCGTCTAGCTAAGTTTACATACAGAGTTCTTACCGAAATAACTGAACTTAGAAGTATAAGAGAATTATATTCGGGTTGCTTAGTTATTCAGAGGCAGTGACTGACAAAAAGGGACTTAAAATGATTCAGAATAAAATTAATATTATAGTTGTTGATCAATCATTAGTGGAGACTACCTATTGTTACATCAAGCGAGGCACCAGACCTTCAATTCTTTGTAGTTGTCTAAATAAATTGTGCTTTAGAGTGCGTGTCATCCTACGTTAATTCCGGATAGAATGATGAGCTACCCAACTTCGCACCAATTTCAGCACTACTTTTTGATCTCTTAAGTGTTATTTCTTCAATCACGAGGGTGTCATCAGAATTGCTAACTTACAACATCTCTTGTAATCTTGTTTGCAGTTAGCACCATTCTTTCTCTCGACAACAACAGGTCCATAGAAACTCCATCATCATCAACAAGTAGAGCATTACAAATTCGAAGAAAAGTTGAAGACGTTCAAGGTTTACAAGCAACGGTACAAGAAAGAGAAAATTTTATATTCAAGTGAAGCAACAAGACAAATAGTAGAATTATATATACATGTTGAAAACTTATGTACAAGAGCGAATAAAAATAAAAGATGAGAGTTACTGAAGTTTATAAAACCTAGACAATACAATTTATGAAGAATCAAGTGGTAAAGTCCTTATCACACGTCCATAGTAGTTTAATTGTTCATTTTATTTTATTTTCAGTTTGTATTTTAATTTTCTTATCTCAAAAATAAATAAAATTGGTTAGTGTTTGTTTTGTTTTTGTATTCATTCAATAAGGCCGTGAGGAAGAAGAAATTTATAAATAAGTTTCAAGAAACAAGGAATTGGGGAAAAGAGTTACAATTGTCAAGGTTTTACGAAGTTCAAGAATTCATCATCAACAGTTGAAGACCGAAGACGTTTCTATTGGATGTTGTGAGAGTGGTGATAATTGTAGATCGGGCGACAAGGTAAATAAGCATTCTTATCCTCTTATAGTGGTTGATTTCCTTTCTTAGAGGTCATAAAAAAAAGGTTCTTTTCGTCCCATGTTTCTATGGGGTAACATAATATGATTAGGAAGTTTTTTTTTCTTCCCACCATCCAACGTGTGTAGGATTTTTATCTTCACTCCTGAATTTGTTCATATGGTTGGTTTTCTCCTAACTTAAAGGTTAAGCATGAGAATAATGTTCTTTGGAATTTTTAACTTCTTATTATAAGTATGCAGAAACTTTATGTACTCATAGATTTTTGGATGCTTGTGACTTTGAAGTTGAAGTATGTTTTGTGGGTATACCTCTCGTAAACCCTCACGAAACTATAACTCGTCCATGTTGACTAAGGGCTACCTATTTTTGAATATCAACAAATGCGCCATGCCATTTGATAAGGGCACCACCTTCTCTTCCAAACTCAGGGAAAAATAAAAATTAAGGTTCGATTCTCATTAACAGTTGATGATATGGAAGGTGAGTGCTGCTGGAATTGTCGATGAATAAGGACAAAAGATGTTGTTGGTATTGTTTGAATATTGATGAAGTTCATGGCAATGCATTAGTTTTTGATGGTGTTAGGAAAAACTCGAGCCTGGCAGTGAAGATTAATGATCAATGGAAGATGGCAGTCTATGGTAGTTTCAAATTTGAATGGGCAGCAATAGATTGGTGGAAGCATTTGAAGACATGGGTTGAGTGGAAGAGGTTGTGATGATGATCAATGGAGAATCGATGAAATTGCGGAGCTCGAGATGCCACTGATGATTCAATGATGATAGTGAATTGAGTTTGGATGAACGACAATGAAAGTTGAAGATGAAGGGAACTCGAGTTGTGGAAGTATGCTGGTAGTATTTGACGAGAATAGAAGATTCAGATTGATGGTGACGAATGGCAGAGAAGTTGATATTTCGAGTAGAAGTTCTTGATAATGGGTTCGATGATGTTCAACATGGTTATTGTTGTGGGTTTCAAAGGTTCAGTAGATGGCAGTTTCAATGATGGGTGTTAGAAATGTGGCTGTGATGATGGTCGATGGTGTTTGAAGGTGAAGTTTGTGAAGAAAAAATCGAGCGGATTTTGATGAGTAGTTAATGAGGATTGAGAGCTCGAGTGTTAATGGAGTTGAGAGAAGGTCTTGGTGCAGATTAGTTGAAAGAAAGATGGAGTTTGTGATGATTGAGAACAATTACAGAGTTCGAATATTGTTGGCAGCTAATTTGTGATGATTGAGAACGACGACAGAGTTAAATTAGGCAGAGAGGCTCGAGGGAAAATAACTCCTCTTTGAGATATCAGATACGAAGCATGGGAAAACTCAGATGTTTTTAGTTTTCTCGATGGGTCACAACCATCGAGGAAGTGACCGGAAAATAAAAAGTCAGGGAGAAATATTTTTCTTGATGGGTCAGAGCCATCGAGAAGAATAAGTAAAAGAAAAAGAAAAAAAAAGTCAGATACAAAATGTTTTCTCGATGGCACTAGCCATCGAGGGAACTACAGTCACGTGAGAATGGGCTGGGCTGTTACAATTGATGTGAGCCCATTAGCTTTTTTGGTTACTTTTTTACACGGGCTAGCCTTGGCTAAGACCTATTTTAGGCTAGTTTAACTAGTTTGTGACCTATTTCGACCAGGATTCCGGCACAAGCACTTCTACAATTTGGGATACCTATTTAAGAGACTCTTCTAATTATTTTTGAATGAATTTATTCTTTTATCAAGCTTTTGGAGAGAAGAACACAAGAAGGAAAAGCTAGGGTTTTGGAGCGTTTTCATCACCGTAACTATTTCTTTTCTATTTTTTTCATATGTATACCATGGATTTTACTACATCCATGAGTAGATAAACTTATTATTGATTGAGGATGAATTTTAAGTTCTGATACATGATTTAATTCAATATAAATATCTATTTTGATTTATTCACATGATTATCGTTTATTTATGCTAAAAATAATGTTCATTCTTGATTGATAGATTGTTTAGGTTGCCAACTAAATTGATTTGTTAATCAATCTAATGCTAGTAACGAGTTAGGAGATAAGTGTAATCGTGACAGACCGATTTTTTTTTGCTTCAAATGGGTCGGGTTTCGGTCCATTAGGCCAGCTCCAACTTCCTGATACGCCACTCGAGAAACCGAACCTTTAAATTTTTCGAACCAATTCGATCTTACCAAGCAAATGTTCATCGATTTAATTCAAAATGTTTTATAAGCATGCAACCATAACTTTTATATTTCAAGGGTCATCGAATCCGACAAATGATTTACATCGCTTCTACTTTGAGGTTCTGTTGCCGCCGTTACAGCTAACGGTCATCATTATAGTTAATGGTCTCCCGGGTTACCACTCGTAAGTGGGAGCTAACAGGCCTGACAACACACATCGTTCCAGCGACGGATAGGGATGATCAGTCCTGTTGTCTACCACCGTTCTAGCGACGATCTTCCGGATAACCACCTGTAGGTGAAAGCCCAGAGGGCCTGACAATTCACAGTACTAGGTCAAGCTCAACCGACTATCTTTTTCAAATGATATGAACTACTCAAAAGAGTTAGTAATCATTTCTAGATGGATGGTATGAACTGCCACTATAGCCAATAATCCTCCCTTCTCAGATGATATGAATTGTCTCTAAATGACAACAACCATCTCCAAGTCTCATTTGGTGATATGAATTGGCATCCAACAATCACCCTTCATTTCTCATTAGATGATATGAACAACCTCCAAGAAGTTGCAATCATCTCTCAAGGTAGTATGAACAGTCAGTACTGCAACTACCTCTTACTGCCAAGGTTACAATCATCTCCGAATATATGGTATGAACTGTCAAGCAGCAACCAACCCTTTCCCAACGATATAAACAACCTTAAGCAGTTGTGCTGAACCGCATAACGACTGCCTATGTACCCTCTCCGTAGCTCGAAGGGATCAAGCACGACAATAGTTCGTCTACTTTGTTGTAGATAGTATGAACTATCCATAATGATAACAACTATCTCTTACTAGATGATATGAACTATCTCATTTAGATAGTAATCATCTCTTAAAACGGATAGTATGAATTGCGTAGCAATAACTATCTCATTTTATAACGTCATTAACAGTATCATAATTGTGAGATACCACGGCACCAAATTAGAGCAAAGTCATGTCTCATACAACAAGAAGAATAATTAGAGCCTGTGCCATTACATCTTATCACTGAATTTTAAACTAAGTATTGAAAATAAAACATAGAGCTGGACAGATTATAGTCAAGGCATCATTTTGGAAAGCAAAAACTACAATACTTCCTTTGCAATGCAATACAGATCATATAAGAACTAAACGATATAAACGTTCCTCATGTACTGGCTAAAGATTTAGAGTTACACAAATAGTAGAGCATAAATTAAGACATCAGCACTATTATCTATTTGTTCACTACTTAAATTATCTCTCACCATCAAGATTAAATAACAACTTATATATATCAACTACTCGAAGAATATCCACAATATCATACATATATATGGATCCCCATCTTTACTGCATTTCACCTATGAAATATTTAATTTAAAGTTCAAATAGTAAGTACTTCAAGTTCTGGCTTGTAATGACAATATGACCTACTTCAAGTATCATGCAACTTATAGTCTGACAGATGCCAGATATAAGCAGCAATAAAAATGAGATCTACTGCTACAAAGAAAAGTAAATTACCAAATCCCAAGGAGGACCGCAAGAACTGAGTCTAGTCCGTGTCCTAAAGAACGATTGAACTTAATACTAAAGAAGGTAAATTGAAAGGGATTGTAACATATATAAGGTAGGAAATGTAGAACACATCGGTTAGATATCAAGCACATCCCAAGTTCTGACGGGATTCAATTGTAATTTTGGTAGAGCAGTGGAACAGATTTCACGGTTTAGTATACCACAACCCAGCACATGACTCTACGCATCAAGTTACAGAGAATTCAAAATATTAAAATCTTAGTCCACTGAAATTTAAAGATCATGCATGATACAATCCCTTGGTTTTGGCAACACTAGTATATATAGCTTAATCTGACTCTTCCTGATTAATTAGTTGATTCAATTAAATAAGCCAGTTAACCACTAAAAACTACGTCTATGCCAAACATTTTCTACCATATTCTAAAAAGGAACTGCTGGCTCATATACACTCACCCATATCACATCATATGGAAGTCCTATTTAGTACAATCAATAATAAGTTCATAACTAGATCAATCCATAAGGTACAACTCAACTGATCTATAAAGCTAAATATATTAAAAAGGGTAAGCAATTAAGTTAACCCTCAATCCAGCAGGTCATGGTACATTAAATAATGTTACTGAATTTAATCCCAATATGTAGATTACAACCAACATTCACAATTCATAGCAAAAATACTCATGAATGGACAGTATCCGACCGTAACCGCATTTTCCTTGGAAAGATAATATTTAACTACGGTATCACATTACGGAAGAGGCAAATGTCCAAAACCCCATATGCTACCGAAGTGTTGAATGTATAACTTAAAACCTCTTTCCCTACAGTACCACTACGGACGTACCGGAACCATATTTGATCAAAATAATTAGTATTTTAGTAATTCCAAGGAACACTGATTTGGATATTCCAGTAACAACCATATGTGCGCACACTCATACTACTGCATATAAATATTGAAATGCACATAAGCAGCTTTACGCCAATGACTAAATTTGCGATCACCTAAAGAGTCATAGAGTAAATCAATAACTAGCATAAGAAGGTAGAAAACATTTTAAATTTCCCCAAAGGGAAAGGATACCTTGCCAGGGTAGGCTAACTTGCACATCAAGATAATAGCTTAAGAAATATTCATATACCTAGTTCAATCTCAATCAAAATTCGAGTAAGAATCAAGTACACATAAATATCTTAAAGTTCAATAACAACATTCAAGGAAAAAGTTACAGGAAGACAAATCTTGTAAGCTGAAGGAATGGACTTAAAGCCCTCATCCAATACCAAGTAGTGTCCTGCATACCCCTTTCAAGTTGGGTTGCAACCAGGGACAGTAAAGAACACATTAATTGTTTTAGGATTCAAACTTCAAGGTGATTGGAAAGATTCAATAAGGTTAATACAAAAATACAATGTTACAGGGGAGTTCATGTAGTCATGGTGAAGAAATTCAATTCTAGAAAAATTCAGCAGTTAAAACTATAATTTCAACGAATTTACTGCAACCCATTCAAGTATTAACAGTGAACTAAATATTACGACCAAATTTGGGAAAAACCCAAATCGTTTTGAACCCTAATTTGTCTGTTTTTCAACAAATAAGAATTTACACCAAAGTACTAATCAAGCATATATTTAGTTTCATATACAAATTGGAAAATTTATGAGAATCATTTGGATCGATTTATTGAGAAACACTTGCCTCAAATCAAATACTCAGGCTCCATTCACAATCCAAATCAACATGCATGAACGCCATCGACAACTAGCCTCCACAAAACTTACTAACTTTTCGTAATTTCGGTCATGTTCTCTAAATTTTCAGCAAATAAGGGAAATCACCAGAGAAAAACAAAGAAAAGGAAGATGAAAAAAAAGGAAGAAGAAGAAGAAGAAGAAGAGAACCCCAAAAACGGAAGTTCCTTTCTTTTTTTCGTTTTAGCTTTAACAGCAAAATTAACTAGAGGAAAATTACTCAAATACCTCAATGCCCTCTCTATTGAACAAGCGTCAAGCATGCTTAAAATATCTAGCATTACCATCTACTAATCATACACACTAATAATACTATTTGGGATAACCTAAGTGTATTAAAGGCACTTGAGTTTTGGAATTTTAGGATCTCTGAGCTTAGAATTTGACTAATGGGTTTAGTTAAACCCGAACAAAAGTATAGGATCTCACAGTAATAGTTGATCCTACACAAGTAGAGAACACGAGACCTTGCAGAGGGATTCTGGGGAGATATTGTGTGGATAAATAACACTAGTAAGTGGACCTTGAGCTAAGAGTTTAACTTCTAGGATCAATCTATAAATTCAAAAAATATAAAGCATTCGACCAAATTACACCCTGAGTGATCTACTACTAGGTGGTTTAGACGAATAGAATCTGGTAGTCGAGAACTTCCGCATCCGGTGATATGAGGAATTTAGGGGATAACATTGATCTAACTGTTATTCTATGGTTGATGATAATTTGTGATTAATGAAGAATAGAGAAATATACTAATCTAATGATTGTTTAGTAACGAACAAAATCCATCGATCATATTTCTCTCAATTGCTTGCAACCCAATTACTTTTTTTAGTTATTTATTTAATTATTATAAATCCAAAACAAACCCCTTTTGTGACATTTGACAAATGAAACACCTTGCTCCTAGTGGGAACGAATCTTATTTACTACTATATTATTCATTAGTAAAGTAGAGTATAAGTAAATTAATTTTTGCACTTAAGACATACATCATATAGGAGTGATCTTTCAGAATCCATTCGATATCTATCGCAATGTCCTATTTAGTATTCTGTTATCTCTTTCTTTCTATCTAACTTCGAATGATAGTTTTATGTCCTTTAGTCACTGGAAAATTAAGAAAATGTCCATAAATTGGCCAGAAAGGTGACCGGAAAGTGTTTCAAATTAATTTGGTTTGTTAAAAGTCAACTAACGGTCAAAGTCCAAGTCAAAGTTCACTGGTCAAGTCTTGGTCAATGTTCGGTCAAACAAGTCAAAGGGGCCAAAGTCCAGTCAAGTCAGGCCCAATGGGTCAAGTCAAAAATGTTTAAGTGCAGTATTTGACTCAATGAGTCAACTCAGCGATACAATCCTATTTAACCGAGTAACTCAGTTAAACGAGTCAATTTGAGTTAGACTGAGTTAGTTCAGTCAGATAGGTCTGACTCGTCTGACTCAGCCTGGAATCAATCACATGCCAAATTTAGGCCATTGCCATTCTCAACTCTTCCCTGCAAATTTTATTCACAATCACAACTTCATCATTCATTCACTTCAACATCAATTTAATCTACATCTTAACTACAATTTCAACTTCATTCAACATTCAATTCAATCCAATTTCATTTCTGAAACCAATTTCAATAAACTCAACTCATGTATCATTCAAACATCCCCAACTCCCCTGTGATTCAATATAAACCTAGTCTATAACTATATCCCCATTTCATATCCATCTCAATAGCCATATAAATTCAATAAAAGAAATAGAATAGTTTCACTAAGTTAATTATATGAAGAATAATTACCTGAATTTGTTCCAATTGAGCAATTGAATTCAATTTCAATTCCAATTGTTCATACTCATTATCTATCTTCTCTGATTTCACTGTTCCCTAGTCAATTTCTATTAAACCTAAATTCAAACTAATTTGGGGAAGAACAGAAAACCCTAATTTTTGAATTTCTTTCAACTCATCTCAAATTAGTTCCAAACTTTAATTAAACCATTACCCATACTTCTTCATCTATCCATAACTCAATTTCCCATCTCAATTTTACAAAATCTAATCTTCAATTTGAGACCCTAATTCTCAATTCCATCTCAGAGAAAACCCTAATTCTTAATTCTTCTCGAATCAAATCTTCGATCTAACATAATCATCTTCTTCTTCATCTCAAAATTAATTTTTAATTACCTAAATCTCATCTTCAACACCATCTCAGAAACTCTAACTTTTCCTTTTCTTCAATTCAACATTTCTTCATCTTCTTTTGTTTAATCCATAACAACACCATCATCAACAAATATTTCTAATTGTTTCCCTTCATTACTCGAACTCCAATCTTCCATTTTTCTGTTTGATTTTTCAGCAGATAAAGAACAGAGAGGAGAGGACGCGAAGAAGAAAATAGGGGGAAGAAAAGAAAAGATAAAAGAGAAAATGATTTATCCCTCTCGATTAGTTAGATATAACCCAAATAGGGTTTACTAGGGCACCAGTCAAAGTGGATATGGGCTGCCAAATCAATTTGATTATAAATTTAATAAAAGTGGCGCCTAGAATAAAAGTTTAGGCCTTCTTAAAAAAATTATTGGTGAAATTACTATTTTACCCTTCAATTACAAATTAGATAATTTCTTCTTCATCCGGTATTCGAATGACGCGTTCGAGTTGTCCATTTCACATAATTTTTTAAGATCTATCTAATGGTACTATTTGGTTGGCCAAGTTATTATTTTATCATTTTATTAATTTCTAAAATCAATCGTTTGAACTTAATTACTTAAGTAAATATGATGCTTAATCATCATTCGGCAAGTCTAATGGCGTTGACCTACTTGTGGGTCCTTACATTCTCCTCACCTTATTATAATTTTTTTCCTCGAAAATTAGGATCAATCTTCAAGTCTTTAAAATTCCCCACCTTATGGAGAAGTTCGTCTCCTCGATTTGGTGCAAGTATTACTCATACTTACATATCGCGTATGATTCAAATTCATCTAAGATGACTTTGCATATGCAATGATCGGGATATGAAATTTTATATAGTTCAATGGAGATTTTATATAAATCTCTAAAATTTTGAGTTTAATTAAATCTTCAATTTTGTTTTACGTTAACCATTGATAGTTTATTAATGCTTAAAATTTACCTCCTATCAATTTCGGGTTATATACTATTTGTTACACTTGTTATAATATCTAGCTAATTATTGTTTTAGTTAATTAACTTTGATAACAATTGTGAAATTTTTTGTAACAAACTAAACTTAATTATTTATTATTATTGTTGATAATAACAATATAATTATTATTACCATTGATATTTCTAAATTATTATGGATAAAATTTGACGTATTAAGTTTTAAACACTTAACTTGAGTTTACTAATATTTCTAAATGTAATATCATAATCTGTGATGTCACTAAGATATATTCAATCTAGTCTCATATATCTTAACTATCTTGATAAATATTTTATGAAAAATAAAATCAAATATATAATTTAATTGATCATGTATAATCTATAGTTGGTTATTCATTTAAAAAGAATTTAATCTTATTTTATTCTATAATTAACTTTATATAAAATTATACAATAACCATAATAAGTTTTTATGCATAACAGTGTGACTAAATTTTATATATGTAATTATATTTTATATATATATATAGTGAGCTTTGTCTTGAATTTAAATAAAGGTAACTATATAAAATTAATATTATTCTAAAATCATCAATGTCGTATTTTATACAGTAACTATATAATTTTCAATTTAGTTATCAATGTAAACCACAATTTTAGTGAATTTTATTACGCACCAATTAATTAAATATTATTTAAAATAAATTTTGTACAATTCTGATTAATAAGGTATTATAATTTCATTTGTTTCTATCTTTCATCTAATATATTAAATCACTGGTTTGGTGAAAGATAACTAGGGTACATAATTATTAACGAATTTTATTACCATCTAATCGAAAAATCTTTTATAGTTTTATAATTATCACATGATGAATTTTATACATATTACTATTTGTTTATAATTTAAAATACATATTTCATTATTATTACTTACAATCTCTATATAATAATCTACTAATATAAAAATATCTTTTACCAGAATTAAATAATCTGAAATATTTTAAATTATACTTTTGTTGTTTAGGAAAATTTTAACATTATGCCAGTTTTTCAATTGCTATTATTGTTGATTTTATATTTTATTATTATCATTATGTTACCGGTAATTCAATTAGTGCATTAAATCTTGACGATTTAAGAATGACTCTTCTAGTATCTCTAGTTGTAATTTTCTATAATTATAATGTCACATATTCTTAGTTCCACTATATATAATTATAGTCAAACTATTTTTAAATATAGTTATCTTGATTTAAGGGTCATCTATATTTCAGTGTTGTAGTACTAATTATGTACACACTAATAATTTTCCTATTCATTTTATCAAACAGAAAATAATCATACGTAAAATCATTCACGTATGAACATATCATGTCAAATAGTTCTAAATTTCAATTTACAATTAAGGAATAACTATCAGAGTGAACTTTACTAATCATTTTAAAAAAAAATGTTACTTCTTATAAATCTGAAAATTCAAACTCAATCTAATTGAGTTTGAAATAAACATGAAATGAAATATAAATCTATATTTTTCCCTATAATGAAAATTTAAATTTCTAGTTCTAGGTTTATCACACTAATTTCTATCTTAAATGATTATTGATTCTAGGTTTTTTATATTCATTAGGTTATTGGCTTTAAGTACATAGGAAGATACTAAATAAGCTTCTAAGTAACTTTGGGATCTGTTAGTTCATTATTAGAAGCAAGTCCTCCTTTTATGAATGGTAATCCATGAATGCAGTTGCCATGTCTAGGTTAGCTAGGCCTGACAATGCTTTCCTACGAACAAAGATAACACAAACATATCAGAATTACAAACCTCATTATTTCCCCAGTGTTATATTGACTAAGTGTTCTACAAATAAATCTCTAATCACTAATATCTAATCTCTATTGAAATATATAAACTATGTTGTAATTGGTTTTAGTCTAAAAATTTTACCTCATAAAATATATACATAATATATTTTACACAAAACATGAACAAGTAAATTAGCATACAATACAAATCAATCAAACAATTGATAAATCTTTTAGTTCTTGATTATTTTTAGTGATTAAAATTTATCTCACAACCCATCCTAGTATTAAACTAATCTAGTTTACTAACTGACACTGGCTATTATCTATTAGTTCTCATATAAGATCTAATGGTGAGCTCTGTTACCAACTTTGTAAGGCCCGAAATCCACCTAATAATTAATCTTAGAGATTAAGCTACATTCTGGGGCATCACGGATCTAAAACATCTTCTTAAGCATTTACTTAAAAGATCTAAATATGATTAACCCAAATCTAAACCCACTCTGAGAATATACATATAAAAATACCTATCAAATGATATATATGTAATAATGGGTTGATTTGCAAATCAATATATACATAAAATAAACATAGAGGAAACTAATCAACAAGCCGACTCGATTTCTCGAAGCTATATATCTTGAACATTCATCATCACGAACACTATTTCATCTGTCTCTGAAAACTGAAAGTGGGAAATAAAATGAACACATCATCCCCAAAGGGGTGCCCAGTGGAAATAATAACTAACTTTCTAGTAATCACTAACATAATTTGAAAACAATGCAAGTTTTATTGAAAACCAATAAAACACGAAAAAATAGATAAATCATATCAAATAATAAGTTGTACGAAAATATAAATGTTACCAACCATTCGTCATACAATAATATACGTGAGTGACATAATCCTTTGGAGTAGTAAGGTTGACTCTTACAGATTCTTCAATGATCATTAAAGCACACTTCCCGTAGTCATACTTAGATTTGTACCCTTACTAGTACCTCAATCATAAACGCACTCTACATATCAAGTATTCAAAGAAACTAATGGTGGTAACCTTATATTTGACTGAAGAATCTATCATGGAAATCCCATACAAACCATGCGTAATCCATCGATCCCATATAAGACTCTCATCATTCTCCTCTTTAAACACCACCATATAATATAAAAATATTTTTTAAATTAATTTAAAGAACAATAAACATCCATGTGTGAAACATATTATACTCGACATAAATAATAATAATATTGGCGACGTAATTCTACGTCCCTATTTATAATATTGGCGGAAAATTCCGCCCCTATAGGTACATAAATCTAGTGTATACCTTTGGGATTCATATCACAAATCAACAGGAAGCCTTTTTCCTTCCATCCAAGCAGTAAGTAAAGATATAACCACTTTCCAGTCAATGAAAATAAGTATCTTTAGAAAATAAGTAAATACTCTCAAAACACATATATTAGTTATTTCTGAAGATCCAATCCCATCCCAAAATGTAAAAGAAAACTAGTTTGTATTACATACATATATATCATACTTACACATATCATATACTAGCAAAGATAAACATGAATTTCACAATATATATATATATATATATATATATATATATATATATATATATATATATATAAAACAATAATGAGTACACGAGAGTTCTTCATAGATTCGCACCTCATTTGATGACAATTTCTCTTACTTCAATAATTCTTATCTACAAGCCCACAGTATCGTCCCTCATCATCATATCATCATCTTGAACATGTAATTACCATCTGAATCAACATGACAATGATATATGAAGTGATCTTTTAAAATCCAATCAATATCCTTTGTTCTATCGTAATGTCCTCTTTAGTATTCTACCATCTCTCTATTTCTATCTAATTTCCAATGATAGTTCTGTGTCTTTTAGTCATAGGAGAATAAGGAAAATGTCCATAAATTGGCCAAAAAGATGACCGAAAAGTGTTTCAAATTAATTTGGTCTATTAAAAGTCAACTAACGTTCAAAGTCCAAGTCAAAGTTCACTGGTCAAGTCTTGGTCAAGGTTTGGTCAAACAAGTCAAAGGGGTCAAAGTCCAGTCAAATCAGGCCCAATGGGTCAAGTCCAAAAGCTTTAAGTCCAGGATTTGACTCACTGAGTTAACTCAACAATTCAATCATATTTAACTCAGTTAAACGAGTCAATTTGAGTTAGATTGAGTCAGTTCAGTCAGATAGGTCTGACTCGTTTGACACGACTTGGAATAGATTACATGCCAAAGTCAGGCCATTGCCATCCTCAAATTTTCCCTGCGAATTTAATTCACAATCACAACTTCATCATTAACAGATTTATTCACTTCAACATCAATCTAATCTACATCTTAACTACAATTTCAACTTCATTCTACATTCAATTCAATCCCAATTTCATTTCTTAAACAATTTCAATAAACTCAACTTCTGCATCATTCAAACATACCAAATTTCCATATGATTCAATATAAACCTATTCTACAACTATATGCCCATTTCATATCCATCTCAATAGTTATATAAACTCAATAAAGGAAATATAATAGTTTCACTAAGATATTGCAGCAGCAGAATTTTTTCTGGTTTTCTTTTTTGTGTTTCTAGCCAAAAGACAGCCTTCTTCCTGCTTCTCCAATCTTTTCTATTTATATTTCAATCAACTACCCACTTTAAATCTTCGAAGATATATTTTATTTATTGATAGGGATCTTGGCAGATAATTTCTTTCTCTCGAATCAGATTTCAGTCTCGATTCTTTTTTCTTGTTCTTTTTTTCTTTCAAACACGTTGTTGCCGAACAAGATTGAATATGAAAGGAGAGATAATATTCCTTATTACAAAGATGCATTAATTCAGACACGAGGATAATCTTGTTTTCCTTTTTTTAAATGAAACAACTTATTTAACGAGATTTTTTTTTTGTTTTCGAGTTTTCAAGTTTGTACAAATTCCTATTAATAAGGCAAGAATAATCTTTCCTTATCTACAAAGATATCCCAAAATTGCGATCACGGAATCTTCATAGATTCGATATTTGGAGAGAAAGAAAATTCCCGCCAATACTTCGTTTTGAATTTGAGAAGGTGGGGGCCTGTATCAATTTCCTGGATGCCTTTATCAATTTTTCAGGGTTCCTTTATCACTTTTTAAGCCAACTTTTCCACAATTACTAATTCCACAAAAATACCTAAAAACATAAGAAAAATAACATTATTACAAAAATTAAGAACTAACAATATACATTACCGGGACTAATAGAGACACAAATTTGTGTCTATCAAAAGCCAAGTCTCTGCTTGATGTACATTTTGTGCTCATTTTAACATCGTGGAAACTACCACCAACCCTTTTTTTTTCGGTTTTTTTCACTGTCAAACCCATTGTCGCAAAAATTTAAGCGCGCCCTAATATTGTGAAAAATTCACCAAGAAATCCATTTTTATTTATTTGTTTGAAGGAGGAAATGTCATTTATTTATATAAATAGATCAATTTCCCCTCATTGTGCATGATACATTGAGGATGGTCATGTGTAGAACGATTCCTATATACATTTTATCATATGCATATTTATATAAAACAGGTTCTATAACTAATAATAGCACTTCTAGGTATAGACTTAAACAAAATGTTTGGAAATTCAAAACATCTATCTTTGGATCTCATGATCCCCATCTTGATATTAGCCGATATCTGACTGAGATGACCATTGATATCCTTAGAAACAACTTCAACGTCACCTTCTACAATAACCTTTTGCATAGTTAATTCCCTTGCCAGAATGATTCCTAGATTATAACTTCTTCTTTCAGAGATGAGATGCCAGTAAAACAAATATTTCTACATCTCAAAAATCTTCATGCATCATCTTGTGTCGCCGCTGCTTCTACATACATGTTCAAGTAAAAAGCCACATCAATATTAATTTTGACAAAGTTAGCAGAAGGAATTCCCATACTTCAGCAACATCTTCATTTCTGGAATATTTCATGTCCACTTGACTTTCTTGTTTCATCGAGTTTAACTGACCACTGTAATGGCTTCTAAAATTATCCCAAGCCATGTTCATACATCTTTCCTTAGAGAACTAAACTCTCTTAAAGACTACATTATTTCTCATCTTTCAAATGTTCCAAATCACACAAGAGCCCAAAATGAAAGTCTAGACACCAATTTGCATCCACTTCATAATTTTTTCATATTACTAACTCCTGAAATTTTAGGAAATTCAAAGGGAAATCATGAAACATATTCTTGGCAATCTAACATTCAAAAATTAGATGAGTAATTGATTTCATCTATCTATAAAATTAACGGTAAGGAATGTCCATGAATACCGAGTAATTGCAACATTTGCTTCAAGTTCAACCAATTAATTGTTTCATACGCCTTCGATATATCAACCTTCAATGAAAAATAACCTTCCTTAGATTAAAACTTCTTCATAGAATGCGATTATTCCTTTGCTATCACTATGTTATCAGTGATTTGTATTCCCTTCACGAAAACATTTTGAGACTAAGAGATGAAATTATCCAAATGAAACTTTAGTATTTCTGATATTATATTTGCCACCACCTTATATAAAATATTATACAAAGATATTGGTCTTTATTCTTCTGCAGTGATAGGATTATTTTATTTTTTTTCTATCAAATCAATACTCGTGTAATTGAGAGTATCTGGTATTCTTCCTGTAAGAAAAAAAATATTAAATAAATTTGGTTAGTTTATCTCACATAATCTCCCATGTTTTCTGGAAGAATAAAACTGGATAGCCATTTGGACCTAGATGTAGATGAAAAAATATTACATCTACTCGTAGCTGGAAACCTTCGGTGCAAACAGATGAAAGCTAAGAAGAAATCTAGAGTCAAGACCGATCATCACCTGAACCACGTGACAACAACTAAATTAATGACATAACAACTCTAATTATACAAACAGGATAACAGCTATCTGGACTGTAAAAATGGGAGCTGAGAAGTAAAACATCTGAGATAAAGAGCTGACTAGATATTAAAGACATGTATTTCAGAGGTGGAAGCAGTAGAGTTATCCGTAGATGACAAGATAAGCACCTGAAGAGCTAGAATATGCAAGAGCACATATCAAAAATCTCTGGGAAGTGGCGGGAAATGTAAAGTGATGTGCTTGGTCCCAGTGGATACGTGAAATATAATTGGTCCCCATTGATCATACAATAAACATGTGGATCTTCTCTTGTTTATATAGCAAGTAAGGCTCATTTTGTAAAAAAAGTACATTCTCATCAATAACTTAATCTCTAACTTCTCTTTCCTAATTGCTTTTTTCTGTTATACTCTTCTTATTCATTTCCATTAACAAATTTCATAACCCTAATTTTAGATTCATAATCTAGCTACAGAATCAATCAATTATCAAAGCAAATCATATCTAAATTATAAGGGTTAATTTGACTTTAGTACCTGGGTTTTGTCCAGATGTAGTTTTTTTAATTACATTTGTCCAACGTTAGACTTTAGTACCTGGAATCACTGTCCACCCTGGATGGCAAAGTTAAAGTACTGACTTCCGTTTAGATTTTTTATAAATATAAATAAATTAGTACTTAACGCTGTTAACGGCGCCGTTAACACGTGAGTGTTTTAAAACTCACATGCCTTCTTATACATCCTACGGCTATGATTCTTCAGATCCAACGGTCAAATTTTTAGAATTTCAAACCCAAATACAGCATAACCAGTAGTGGATCCAACGGTTTCATATATGTCTATGAGGGCATTTTTTACATGGATATCAGCTTCAGACCCAAATACAGCATAACCAGTAGTGGGTTTAAAAAACCAATAATGAATTTCCCCCATTAAATCAACTAATAAACCATCAACAAAGATAGTCTGATTCCCTCGAAAATTCCGTTGTAATATCTTCACACTTATTACCTTCTTATTGTCAATACATACAGATAAAACTGGATATTTATAACCTGGTTCATCTTCATTACCACATCTAATCAATATGTCATGTTCTGTGTAAGGGAAAAAACTTATTTATTTGTATGTAAGGGAAAAACTTATTAACTAGTGCATGCTTTACTAAAACATTAAAGTATCTTCTCACTGGCATAATTGAGGTATTTCCCCATTTGGCTGCTCGAACAAAGTCTTGTCTACCAGACCATTCCATGGCATGAACCCAGTTTGAGTTCCATGTTCAAATTTGAAATATGTTACTCAAAATGTGATTTTTTCCATTAAAAGTCATAAAAACAAAAGAAAAAACAAAACAGATATGACTTAAAAAGTGGAGTGACAAAAGGACACTTACCAAGCCAGTTGCATATCAAGTTATACTCCCCTGCATAAACTAGCAACTTGATGCCATCATTAAGAAGAGCTGGGATTCCGACTTCTAGATTCTTCATCCAGTCCATTTGCATTTTAGAATACACATTTGGGCTACATGAGATGAATTCAATGTTGCCAACTCCAAGAGCTTGCCTGATAGATTTCAGATTCAGAAATTTCTCCATGCTGGAAAAATCATAGCAGAGGCTCCCTTCACATTGCTTCCTTATGTCGTAGTACTAAACAAGAATGAAAACCATAAAACATATTCATCAAGTTCTAATAAAGTCAATAACAAACGAAAGCTTAAGTTCAATAATCTAAACAAAAATGCTTCCTTACATTGATATTTCCAGTAATATTGAGGATACTACTGATATCGAATTGCAAGTGGAGTAAGATCTGAGGCATTCGACTTTGCCTCTTTCAGCTGAAAATGTGCTAAAAGTGAGACATACAAAATAAGTTTCTGATTGATATCCTCGTAATCAGATTCTTCAATTAGCTTAACTGCATTATCTTATAAAGTAGAAAATAGGTTTTGCACACAATGCACTTGCTGCATCACTAAGACCAAATCTCCACAGGTGGCAAGATAGTGTGAAATGCATCACCTATACAGATACCACTTGTGTAGAAAAATTGGTTTTCCATACTATTATCACCTTTCAAGAATTACTAAAGAATTAGAAAATAGGTTCTGTTCTTAACTAGAGTGACTGGATAAAAAAGAACCCATAAAAAATTATGCTGAACACAGTCAACCCAAAGATACATGTGACATAGAACATTTGAAGCAGTAACTTTGATATATGAGAAAAATAACAGAAGAAGAAAAGGATAAGACTTGTTAACCTGTGTGGTTTTCCCGCACCCTGTCTCACCGGATATTAGCACTACCTGATTTGAAACATAAACAGACAAATCTCAGAAAACAAAATGAAGTCGTATCGTTTTGCTATCACAACAAGCCAAATTCAAGCATCTACGTTGCACTTACAAAATGCTATCCTGGAAAGCTGCAATTGGAAGCTTAGACCTCCCTTCCTGGATCTGCACAACCCAAAATAAAACCTCAGAAATCACAATCATCAAAATTATAAAAACCGAAAAGTAAACACCCTCTACACAAACCTGCTTTTGTTTCGGATGGTTTTTCATTTCATAAGCTGCTTTGACATTCTCTTCAAATTTATCTTTATCCATTGACGGTCTACATAAAGAATCATGGATCGAAATCAAAACCCAAAGGAAGAAATCGGCAGAAGAGTAGACAAAAAGTATAAATCAAAACCCTAAGGGAGAAATTGACAGAAGATGAGGCAAAATGTAGAGATTAAAACCCTAACTAGAGATCCGACGAAATTTGTAGAAAACTTACCATTGATTAAGAAACTTGAACACGTTAAGCATCTAATGAAGGTGGTGTATCATCTGTTGATGTCGGATTTGCTATTGGTGTTGCTCTACTAGAACTCTTCACTCTTCTTCCGACCGTTGCTATTGGTGTTGCTCTACTAGATGGAGGCGGAGAAGACGAAAACAAATTAGGGTATGGTTTCTATTTTGGTTAGGTTATATTAGTTAGGTAGATCTTAACCGTTCATCTTTGATATGGAACAAGATCTAATATAAACCGTAGATCTTAACGTTAGGGACTTGGTTTGTCATTGTTAGCAAAGTTTATTTTTTTTTAGTAATTCAAATTTAATTGACAGGAAAAAATGATACGTCATCTTTTCACGGGTTTTAACGGGTGAACAGTGATTCCAGGTACTAAAGTCTAACGTTGGACAAATGTAAGTAAAAACACTAAATCTGGACAAAACCCAGGTACCAAAGTCAAATTAACCCAAATTGTAATCTGAATCTTGTGAAGGTATGAATCTTGACCAGCAAAGAATCGCACCTTCATAGGCGCTGGAAACAACATATAAATTATGATTTCCACAAGTTTTCATGTTTTAACTATACTTTCTAACATTAATTTATCATTTAATCATGTAAATTCACTTCTAATGAAGTATTTCTATCGACTTTATGAAGTTTAAAATTACGACATTAATTTATGATTTACATCTATAATCCACATATATATGCATGTTTTGAAAGATTCACTCTAAACTAGCTTAACAACAAAATCTCATAACTAATATGAGAATTTAGATGATTCTGAATTTTTCAACTATGTAGAATTCAGATCTGATATACTATGTTTTCATGTTTTAATACAAAGATACAACGATGATTTACTTGGATGATGATGGAGAAACACTTTGATTGCTCAAATTGATCAACAACTTTGGTGATTGTGATGAAAAATCAGTCCGTCACCTACTTCAGGGAAGTTTTTTTTACAAATTTAAATATATCTTGATTTAATAAGTTAATCTCGAAGAAATTATATGCATAACTATATCTAATTGTAGATATATGATTTAAAATCTTAATCTGAATGAATTCTAAGTATACATGTAATTTTACAAAATTTTGATTTTGTTGTTTTAGTTCTAAATTCCAGTGACTATTCTCATATATAACTTACTTGAGCAGTTAGATCTATGATTGTTTATTAACAATTGATGTTTATTTCAGCAATCGGGATAATTTAAAGAGTATTTTTTTGGTGATGTTGGTGAACCAACATGTTTCACCTGATGCATGTTTTCATCCATGGAGAACATTTGTTTCAACATTCATAAATATCACTTGTATCGTTATTACACTTATCTTATTAAATTATATAAATCTAGATTTAATCTGTATTTAAAATGCTAATTAATAATCTCTAACGATAAGAATACTAGATTCTACACCATTATACAATCTCAATTATAGTAACCATTATATATACATCTCACATCTAGTCAAAGTTTCTTTTCAGATCCAATTGATTATATAAAAACCTTAAAGTAAATTGTCAAAAATATCTGACCTAGATATACATAACTAATGATTATTTAATTCTTGTGAAGATAATGCATATGAGACTACCACCTAGACCTGGTGTTACCTCACCACTGAGATTCGTCACTGAACCAGCTATTTAAGCTCAAACTATTCAAACTAATGCAGAAATGACAGATCCAGGTCCAGCTCAAACTATTCAAGGGAATATGAATTGACGCCTCAACAACAGTTTCATCTACGACGATGTAAGTTATAGATGGACGTCCACAAGGTATACTGGTTAAATCAACATCATCTGCAGTAGAAAAAATTAAGAAAACTGATACTAGTGAAAAGGGTCAAAGTCGTACAACAGTGGCCTAAACAAAGAAATGGTCGTTCCTGTCTTACTTCGGTCATAAAGGAATGAGAAGAATTGGTCTTAGGGAGGTAAACAGAGGAAGTATAGAGATCAGAGTATTAGACCATGTGCGGTGTGATATATATGATTGTATATGAAGGATTCTATGTGTATGACTAAGAGACTGCTTTTGTGAAAATCAGATAATAGACTTGTTCGAAAGTTGTATTCTGTGTATTTTTCCTTGTTTGTCCGTGTTCTTATTTTCATAGATTGAATAATCTATTTATAGAGTCGTAATTCCACCCCCTGACCTCGTAGGAAGTGGAAATTGTGATCTAGTACTGAAGTGGAGGTCGTTGGGAATATGATGAAAATGGTGCCCCTATTGTTAGAGAAGACTGGTCTGTTACACTCGTACTAATCCTCTACTCTGTCAACAGTTCGTATATTCCAGATACTTTATTGTTACACCGTATTCCGTAGACTGACAGACCAATACCCTAGTGAATATCCTCCCGTTTGTGACATCTTTAATGCTTCGTGTAATTTTTAGTAGAAAATACTACCTAGCGTAAAGTCAAGATGTGAGTTACTTGTCGTGCCTAGATAGACATGAATAATGAGTTTTGATGAGTCTGGCAAGACTGGTGAGACTCCTAAAGAATAGGCAGACTAAAATAATTATTTATTTATTTAGGCCTTATGTCAAGCCTCTGAAAGTCTCAGATAGGTAGTGGTACGTAGTTCACGTGTGTCAATCAGTGTTGACATGCTTTTGTGAACATATGATGCCATATGTGAGTATTGAGTGAGTCAGGCACTGCTTTTCATGATATCAACGAGAGGTGATGGATTAACATGAAATAGAGGGGAAAAGAATGTATAAGTATTGAAGTGGTCAAGCATATGTATCAATACATATGTGTAAGCCACAAGAAGTTGAATATTTATGGCCAAACACCATAGTCAGCCGTATGAAATAAATTATATATATAAAAAGTCACATATGTATTAAGTCATATGGTGGTGACACATATGGGAAGTCATATATGACATGTCAAGTTTTATGGAATGAGGCTTACCATGCCAGTCATATGTAGTAAGACATATTTGGCCAGCCGCGTACGATTTTTAGACATATATGGCTTGTCGGCCAATTGTTGGTAAAACATGACTTACCGCGTGTGCTTTATGTGAAGACATTAGTGTTCGACCAAAATTGGTGTACGACACACTTGGTGAGTCAAATTTTGTAGGCCACATGAACTAAGACATTTGAAGTATGTCTCATGTGCCATTCACACAATATTCAATACTCAAAGAAGGTCGGATATTCCTCTTATAGGTACTGCAAAACTTATTACAAAACTAAAAAGTGTTGTCTTCTCCAAGCTCCCACATTGTAACAGTATTTATAATATTTAATGGGTGTGGTAGTCGCTATTAGTGAACTTCAACACACACTGCACTGTTTAAAAGCATTGTCTTCCCCATCCTCCCGCGTTGCAACGGTAACTGTAATGCTTATGATGTTTTATAGAGTGTTGGCCATGGAATTCGCTATTAAACATATGCGACATTAGTGGAGTATCACATGTGTAATCTACATGCTTGAGGAGGTTTGGTCGGCCATAAATAGTCTGCCCGACCAAGTTGGCTGGCCAAGTTGGTCAGCTGTGAAAATGATTTTAGCCGGCCAAGTTAGGTTGTCGAGACTCCTTTAATGCTTCCCAACTAAGTCGTATATGACTAAAATTAGGGTTGTATATTTTTCATCCATTAATTGGGATTTAGATGCGACGAATCATGGAGATATTCACGCTAAGCTCGGCCAAGGTAGTGTCTGGCCACTTGGAGTTTTTGTTTTGTGTCTGGCACGAAATTGCCTGATTTTTGTGGCTAGTACAAAATTGAATGGATTTTGTGGCTATCACAAAATCAACTTGATATGCAAACACAGTTGTGATGTTCAATCAAGTATGTTTTTGTGCAACTTGCTATGTGCTTTCATACAAACTTGTATAGACACTATGATAAATCAATATCATTCAGCTGGGGTTTGAATATTGATATGTAAGGCAAAAAAATTAGGAATTCAGCTGAGGAATATAGCACAGAGAAGACTCAAGTTTCTCTAAACTAATGGAAAATCCATCTAGGAGCTTGAGATTTATTGTGTAAAAATTATAGAATATTTGGGAATATTGAAACAAGCGCTAACATTACTTTGAGAATTTTGTACAAAGATGAATACCAATTTATTCAATAAATATAGTTGTATGTACATATATTTTCTGAGTTCAGTCGGGTGAAACATTCATATTATTATGTATACAGCGAGATAGGCATGAATGCCCATTAGGACTTAGAATATTCCTAAAAAAATTGCATAATGAAAATATACTGAAATTCAATATTCCTGATAATCGGGTTAGAAATAATTTTTTATTATTTTCGCCTTAGCAAACTACACATCTTCTCATTCTTGTATTGTAATCTTCTCTGTTAATTCATTTCATCACTTCTTAGATTGAATTCATGTCCACAATATTGATAACAAACTCGAGCCCCTCTTGAATTATATTTCATTTGGAACTATGTCTCCCACTTGGTTTCAAGAATATTAAATCATGACCCAATGCTTTCCGGCAGTTAACCTTCACAGAAAAACTGGTTGCAGCGACATACAATGAAAAACTGGTCATAATAAAGAGATGAAAAAACTCGACTTAATTATGTGAATTCGAACTGTAAGGAGAAGGTGGCCCATAAAAAGAGATGCGTCTGTTTATATTAATTTTAATTTATACTTCAGTGGATGCGGTAATTTTTATTAGAGATAAAAAAGATACCCTGAGTAATTTCTTGAATTAAGTTGGCTTCCCTCAATAATTTCTTGTTTTTAACTCAATAAGGCTTTTTTTACTTCTACAGTTCAAGTCCATCAACTCCCAAACGTTTCTAAGCAATGAATCAAGTACATATTTTCTTTCTTTCACTTCATATAACTCCAAAATACTTACAAAATATAAAATTAATATACACAAAATATAAGAGAAATAACTAAGAAAAGCATAAGAAATTGATATTCAAATAATGTATTCCACAAGCGGTCCTACTATGTCAACGCCCTATTTCACAAAAGTTAAGGGATTAAGCACTGAATTAAGCTTCGTGGTGGGTTCTTTTATCTTTCTGGAAAATTGACATTCTTCGTATCTTCTAGCCAAATTAGTTGCATCCCTGATCATGTGTGGCCAGTAGTATCCTTGCATTTGTGCCTTGTGCGCTAATGATCATCTCACACTGTGGTTGCCAAGTATCCTTGTAATGGATGTTTGTAAGTAATTTTTTCCCTTACGTCCTAAAAAGTCACCTTAATTAACATGGGTCCTAAGAACGATCTACAATATATGATCCCTTCTCGGAGCTCGTGGTTAACCGTTTTGGACTGGATTTTCCTCGCAACTTTGGTCTCGCTAGGCAGGGTCCCATTAGCTAAGTATGCGTGAATCGGTGATCGGCAGTCATCCTCTACCTGCTCGTCAGTTAGGTCTTTTGGAGGGATATTACCTAGTTCTACGTCATCCAGTTCCGCTTTGGAGATGAATTCCCGATGTCTTCGTCTGTGTCCCCTGTTGTCGACACTATTTCCAGTTTTACAGAAGGCTCATACATACAGCCTATCTGTACATAAGTTGCCTTCTCGTCTCGCAGAATTGATGAGATGTATGCCGACACATCTGCATGCTTGTTTTCTTTTCAGCAAAGATTCCAAAATGAAATATTATCGATTCGCGATGCTAGATATTGTGCTAGGTGTGTGTAAGCGTTTAACTTTGCATCCAAGGTTTGGTACTTGAGCTCGATCTGTCAGATCACAAGTTGCAAGTCGCTTGTTAACCTCATATTGGTGAGCCCTTTCTAGGATTAACCGCATGGCGTGGATGAATGCCTCATATTCCACCACATTCTTCGTGTGTTTTCCAAAACTCAATGCGTAAGGCATGAACCATCTGATCTTCGGTTAAGGTGATGATGACCCTACCGATGGCGGCTCCTTCCTTGTTAGATGATCCATCCACAAATAATTCCCATCTCCTTGTGTTCCCTAGTACAAGGACGTATCTTATGTTCTCATCTTCTTCCTCCATCCCTGGTATATGATCTACCTCCTCTTCATCCTTCAGAGGCATATCAGCGAGGAAATCAACGAGTATCTCGGATTTTTCTGCAGTATGGATTTCGAAGATGTTGTTAAATTGTTCAACTTGCGTGTTCCATTTGGCTATCCTCCCCACTATGTTAGTATTCCTTAGTCTGCTCTGATCTATACTTTAGTCAATACCCACACGTAATGTGGAGAAAAAATATCCTCAACTTCTATGTGGCGATTACTAATGCCAGAATGAGCTGCTCGATATTTGTGTAATTTCCACAGAGTTGAGAGTTTTTCTAGTATAATAAACCGGTTTCTCAATATTACTGTTAGTCATAACGAGAACTACGCTTACCGATGTAAATTGTGAGTTTTTGACAAGGGCCAGAATTGTAAAATCGTCTTTTCTGCATAGTTGCAGGAGCATAGAAGTACCCGCATATACTTGTGTGCATACTTCTAACTTCACATCAAATCATAAAATATTGTATTCCTCCTTATATTCTGCAGGCAAATTGAGGATGCATTCTCTGCAAAAGGCTACAACCATTTTATATTGATCCTCTAGTCTATAATCTCTACATAATAAGTCTCAAGCTCCTTGAAGGGGTTTTCAACTAGTATAGAGCAACTTGAGTCTTCTCTAAACTACTAAAAATATTCTAAACTGGCTTCGTAGCCTCCTCAATACTCACAACATTTATGCCATATCGAACTAGTCTCAAGTCGACTAAAATTCCACAGCTGAATTCCTTGAACTTGTCTCGAGTGCGCATCGATGTTCCGGTAACATCTACTAAATTCGGGAATAGCTAATGCTTAAACCCCAGAATAAACTCTAGCTTAATGCTTCGTTCACAACGAATACCTCTCAAATTGCTCCTTTGAGCTTAAATATGCTATTATAACACTTTACTTAAATATAAGCCATAAATTAAGTCATTCCTCTTAGATGCGCCATAAACAGGGAGAAACGCCTTAAAAGACGCACTATGCCTCTTAAACACTAGTCTAACTCTAGCATTTTCTCTTATTAGCACCGGGATAGCACCCGTCATTTGGCTTAGCACCACATTGGTACTAGTTACCCATATTAGCACAAAAAGAACAAACTTTCCTGGCGCTAACCCTAGCACCTGAGAAGCGCCAACTAACCTAACATGGTCTTAGCTAGCACATCTTGACATAATGAAAACTTATCTAGTGCGTCACTACCTTAGCACCTTAACTCTAGAACTAAAGGTGCTAAACTTAACCCTAACACCAAAGGCAAAAATTCTCTTAGCTAGCACCAGCCTGACGCATCCCCGAGTGCTGGTACGCCACTTACCTGACGCGTCCCCGAGTAACAGCTAAAGCCGATGCGCCTTAGCATCCTAGCGCGTCCCTCCTTAACTCAATAACGTCCCTACTAGTGGATGATGCGTAACTGCGATGCCTAGCACATCCCTAGTTGCCGATGCATCCCTAGGCTAGCATGATGCGCCTTAGCTATAGCGCGTCCCATATCATCCTGATGCGTCCCTAGGCTCGAGCACTCCCTAGATTGAGCACGCCCCTAGCTCTAGCACGCCCCTAGCTAGATTTTGACCGGCGCGGCCTTGACTAATTCGCCTATATCCCAGGCTTGACCAATGCGCATATATCCCAGGCTTGACCAATATGCATCTAGCCCTGACGCATCCCATAATTATCCAATGTGTCTCTTGCTCTGGCACGCCCCATGCTCTAGCACGTCTCTAGCTTAGCATGACCCATGGACAATACACCCTTGGCCTAACACGTGCATACTTAGCGACTTAGCACAAGAAGTACTAAAAACAATATTTTACCTAATTTAAGTGCTAACTTCAAACCTCTTTGACACTATCTTCATATCCCTACTATAATTGATATTTACTAGAAGCTATGCATGTTGTCTTTACTCTTGAGACATTAGCACATAAACCTTTTATACTAGAAGAGCTAGCATATTATTATTTGCGACAAGTAGCCAGTACTAGCTTTGCTAGCTACTTCCCTCAGAAATACGCATTTCTTCTCAATATTGGTCCAATATCAAATCTTATATAAGTTCTAGTAGGTCTCCTTGCTTAAGAAGCCCTCTATAACATTTTGCCTCAAATGCCTCTCAAACTTATGCTAAGTCGCACAACTTGCCTCACTGACTTAGCAAGTCATTTGACTTGACTTGACTTAATCAATACAATAATGGCTTATGAATCCACTATTTCCACGAGATATCAAATACAACACATGGGGGGATTCTCATTGGGGTATTGGTTTGGCGGTCTACGACAATCGTAAGTTGTGGCAACACATCCACGAATAAGAAGGTAACAAGTAATGGGTAGTTACAGAGAAGTTGAGAAGATAAGGAGTAGTAGTCTGATAGGTCTTCCCCACTTTCTGGGCACCACCCACTACAATCTCTACAATCATCACTTTTCCACCCCTCCCTAACTTCCACGAATTACGAGAAATCAGTGTGTCTTATTTGAACTATAAATAGATGATTCCCATTTATTCGAAACAAGAACAATATAACTAGTCAGGAGAAGCTAAACATACATAATTAACGATTCATTTCAGATATAATCTTTTCTTCTTCTTCACACACTACCTATCACACTGATATATCTCAACCTTCTTTGCTTCCCTCCCCTAAGACCAACCCAATCTTCTCCACCTTTGTGATTGAAGCAGGACGTGAACGGCTATTTCTTGGTTTAGGCTCGTCCAGTTCTATTTTGATACCTCGAACCTATTTGAAAGTACGATTTTACCATACATTTGTTTTTACCAAAAAATAATTGGCGACCACAGTGGGAGATCAACCTTTCAATTACAAAAGTCAATTTTCAGTTATTCAAAATGGTAGATATTAGGTCTGGAGCAGTTACAAACCCTACTGCCGGTTCAGGTAGCAGTTGTGGTGATGATTCTGAAATTACCATTCCTGCTACCAATCCTCCTCACAATAATACTGCTAATGATGCAACTACTACACCTTCTCTCGGTGACAAGACGTCTAAATCCACCGAGGATACTCAAACTCCACCCATCATAACCGATCTGATAAAGATACAAAAGGCTCTTCCCAGAACACAAGTGTACATGAACACTACCCATAAGGAGGTACTTTCTTGTCTCAAGACCCTGACGGATCATCTCTCCTCGGAACAATGACATTGCCTGACAAAGCAGACCAGGACCAATCCTACAGCAGTCGCTGACACTGGGACCTCAAAGACTCAAAAGAACGATAAAGTTCATATCGTTCTTAACCACCCACCATAGAGGTACTATCAACTCGATTTTGTCACCCATGAAGATCTGGAGAGACCCTACGAAATCATGGAATACCCAGCCGCTCGACATTGTTGATCTGACGCAGAGAGAGTAGGTTCCTGCCAGAACATTGGGATACTATTCAAGAGAGGTAACCACTTTCCTCAAGACTCTATCAGAACGATTCTTCCCGGAATAGATCCGTCACCAGTTGTAGCAAGCAGGGATTCCAAACCCTACCAATGTCAACAGTTCCAGAATCAATATTCAAGATGACGACGAGATCTACATTCAAGGAGGAAAATCAAGGAGCCAATGATTCAACCTTATCTCCCATGAAGACCTGGAAAGACTTTTACAATTTCAAGGCAAAGAGGGACAAGTCTCACTTCATCGGCACTAACCTTTTACCCTATGTCCATCCAAAAGGTCATTTCACCAGGGGGGATATATCTCTCCTTATTTTCTATCTATAATGGGGGATAAAAAATGTTTAAATATGAAAAGATTGTTCCAGATGAACGACGAATATCCTGGTAACTACATATGCTGATGCAAGGTACAAAAGTCGTACAGATATCTATTGGATCATCGTATGGTCGGTAAGCACTACAACATCCAATCATCCATGAGGTGTTGTCAGAACAAAGGGGTTAAGAGGGAGGCTTCATCTCGTTAAGTGTCACGAATCGAACGTTCACCATCATCCTCAACCGCATCTCTAGCCTTAGCCTCAGCACCAGCCCAAAGACAAGCTCTGCCCCACGTCCCAGATAAAACTCTACAACAACAAAAGCCAAAGCCATCTATAGCATTTTCAAATTTTTCCTTTCGCTATGTTACGAGTCCCTTTCACTATGGTACTAGTACCTTCACTCAGGTACAAGTCTCTTCACTCTGGTACCAGTCCCTTCATCAAGGCGCTACCTACTTTACACTCCCGTACAACTCCCAGATAAAAAATCTATGTTCTCAGCTTCATATACAGCCTTTTCCCATTTCGAGGACGATTCATAAGTTTCACTCTTTCCGGAAAATCTATCAGCTGAAAAGTTCAATCCTAGATGGAGTACATATGCGCTCTCAATCGTGTTGTATCCGATAAATGTTTATCTCTTGCTGAAAATACTCCCGTTTAAGTCAAGCTTCCTTTGGAAGACATGGTCGGCAAGAACAATGAAGAGCACAACCGGGTTCTCCCTATCAATGATCATCTTAAAGATGAAAAGTTTTACAAATTTAAAGAAGATCCAGACTACAACATGGTTCTGAGGCGTCTATGGATTCACAGCAACAAGACGAGTTCCTCTTTATCATCAAAGCTTAGGGATTCGATCAAAACTTTTGGAATCGACCAAGTTAGTTCTATGAAACACCTTTCTTTACAACCAACTATCCCACGTCCCACCGAGGCTTGGGGAATCGATTCAGAGACCAACCCAGCTATGACTAGGCGACGTGAATGGGAGGCCGATCCCTTTCAACATTTCATTAAGTAAATTAGAGTCGTCCTTGTTAAAGATAAGGAGAAACTCCTCAACACTGATAAGATAGAAGGGATAGTAATGCACGACAAGTGATTCGAGAATTCCAATGCTTAAATACTCAACAATCACTTTTCCAATATTCGTAATTCCTCCAGAATGATTGTAATATTTCCGCATTCATGCTTGGGATCTCAAGTTTATCAATCAAATATCTCTATCTTAGAAAATAAAATCTCTTGCAAACTAATTGTCAAAGCCTACCTACTATCCTAATAACCACAAAATATTTTATAAACAAAAAAAAAGTCTTTAAAGACTAGCTCAATCTGTTCAGAGGTATGATTCCTCTAATTACCATTCTATAACATTAAACTCTCAGAGATAGCCTTTCAGTCTTATCCCTGGCTTTGGAAGCCTCATCCAAGCTAGATAACACATATGTCCCAAGGAGGATCCTATTGAAATAGAAATTAATGCCAATACTCAATTGGCACACTTTCTGTTACACTGTTGTTCCACATATCAACGTTATTTGAAGCACCATCCTCAACAAGTATGCGAGAGGTAGTCCGTTTATGACTTTCATCTTTGGAGATGACATTATCCACATTAAAATTAATTAAAAAAAGCTTACTTGAGACGGATCCAAGCTAACGGAGGAGCCTAGAGTTACTTCCATCACTCTAGTACTCGTCTCTCAGGCACGCATCAACAATCAGGGCCAGAGCCAGCCTCTTTCATACTTGTTCCTAGGGACACGTTACTGCGTCTTTATCAACAAATTTGATTCAAATTAGATGTTCGCCCAGTCCCAGCACGTCAAAGACAACGAAGGACGGCTCCAACTTTCATGATTTCCCATGTCCTGTCAAATTCCTGGAAGCATGAACCTGTGACGACACTGCAAATTTATCTTCTGCCTGGTAGCGGATCCAAGTGAGTTATACTTGGGGACTGACGACTCTCTCACTTTTAAAAGCTTAACACAGTAACATCCTTCGACTAGAAGGTATGATCATCAACGGTACTAGCAACAAAACTGTATGCATCAAAGCTCATACCCTCATGGCAAGGTAACACCCACGCCCTCTTATGTCCTATTTTTATCTCTTCTACAATAGAGCCCCATCACTTGATGAAGGATAAATGTTGGGGATGACTCATTACACTGCTCAAGAGAGCATCAAACTTCAATACCATTTTAGTAGACACCTGAAGTATATGTAACATAATTCACCTGTGGATATAACCCATTTTACATGTATCACCTTGTCCAGTAAATAAATAGTTTTTGACTATTCTGTAATTGGGGACTTGATTCGTAAAAAAATTCAATCCAAATTATCCCCTAAACCAAGTCAGTAAAATATCAGAGCCATCGACAAAACCTCTTTACATCAATACCCAAGAATCCTCCTTCTCTTACCTGATCACATCCAGAATGGTAACCCCATTTGTGTTGTTTCTACTTACTTCAACCACATGATTCTACTGTTGGACACGCTCTGGACTTGGAAGCCACAATCATCTCCAGCTCAGAACTCTAAAGGCACAGTCACCTCAAATTCATATTTCTCCTCTCAGCTTCTAGAATTGGTTTACAAGTTGCTAGTCAGAGACCCAGTGATATGCTCACCATGGAAAAAACTTCACACCTTGTTCTTTGGTACCTGTCCTGTCACCTGGTACTTGTCCAATCTCCTGGTACATGTCCTTTTCTATGGTACTTTCCTTGAACTCCAACACATGTCACCTTCAGGTTCCAACTCGGTCCACTCCTCTATTCTTTGATGCTCCCGTCGGTACCTCTTCAATTTACAAATTCAGAAATCGACAACAATCAGTGAGGAACGGGTCAAAACATCTTTCACTAGAAATGTTCAACTATGTCTTTACTATGACATACCAGAAGAGCACATCAATCGGAAGCATGAGCTAGGAGATATGGATCGTACACTAAAATCTACAGGATCTGAAAATTTACACGGGATTATTAATCACAAATGTTTATGCATGGTTGGATGACCTAGCAAGCTCCAAATCTGGTGATTCTTTCTGCATCTGATGGCTTGGTCTCTTGGCTTCAAAAGTTGGGTTCAAACGTCAAAATCCAACGTTGTATAAAACTTCAACATCTTATGGAGCGAATGGTGTGAAAATAAGGCTCCCAAACGGGATTCAGAAGACTCAACTTTATAGAAACCTCACCTTCCCGTGGACTTTCATCTTCTCAGACATACCAATCATCTTAGGTCGAAATGCATCTCCCAAGAAGATCTCATAATACTAGAAGACCTCGTCAACCTTTCTACGAATAGAGCACTGGAGTCTTCCGCCAACCTCACCTGCATTTCTGATCTACCATCATCTTCTTCTCCCGGTTTCCAGTACTTTTAACTAGACTACTGCTAGCTACAACTTGAGCAATCACCAGAACCAACTAATTGCTCACAAGAAAGTTTAAATCCAAGGCCTAACTCTGCATCAAAGACATTACCTAGAGGAGACAAAGATAACAATATTTCTTGCTGGAAACATACATGAAGAATTGATCCAGCTTACTTGATCCTCTATTTGAGATGAGGCGGACCCGTTTCAGAAAAAGAAAGAGAGAAAGCGCCGACCATATCCGCTCTCTACTCACGAGCAAGCTAGCATTCCTGACAAGAACATGGACATCTATTAATCCCAACTAGGGTTAATGCTAAGGGATACATATCTCAATCTCGGGTAAGACAGAGCTAACCAAGTTTCTTCCCTGATCAATGATGCTCCTCATGGACGTACTCTCCATGACCCTGCCGGTAGCTGCTCAACAAACCTGATTGGATCAGAATTTCAACCCAGGTACGCTTCCCTAGGCTCACGAATTAGAAATTCCAGGCAAGAACGTGGGAATCTACTAATCCCAGCCAATTTTAACGCTAAGGGGCGCATATCTCAATCTTAGAGAAGCATGAGCTAAGTATATCTTCATATACCTTTAAATTTTGATTATGCATACAATTACTATAAGCATAATGTCACCATCTAGTGCTTACCGCGCAACATTACTGTTCTTCACTAAGCAGGGGACTTAATGTAGATTGTGAGTTTTTGAAAAGGGTCAGAATTCTAAAATCGCCATTTCTGCCTAGTTGCAGGAACATAGAAGTACTCGCACATACTTGTGAGCATACTTCTGACTTTACATCAAAACACAAAATACTGTATTCCTCCTTATATTCCGCAGGCGAATTGGGGACACAGTCTCTACAAAAGGCTACAAGCATTCTATACGAATCATGTAGTCTATAATCTCTACATAATAAGTCTCAAGCTTCTAGATGGGTTGGCCACTAGTATAGAGCAACTTGAGTCTTATCTAAACTACTAAAAATATTCTAATTGGCTTTGTAGCCTCCTCAATACTCACAACATTTATGCCATATCGAACTATTCTCAATTCGGGTAAATATCCACAGCTGAATTCCCTGAACTTCTCTTGAGTGCGCATCGATATTCCGGTAACATCTACCAAATTTGGGAATAACTAATGCTTAAACCTCAGAATACACTCTAGCTTAACGTTTCGTTCGCAACGAACACCTATCAAATTGCTCCGCTTAAATATGTTATTATAATCCTTTTCTTAAATATAAGCCACAAATTATACGCCACTCCTCTTAGACGCTCCACAAACATGGAGCAATGCCTTAAAATACTCATTGTGCCTCTAAAACATTACGCTAACCCTAGCCTTTTATCCTATTAGCACCGGGCTAGCGCCTGTCATTTGGCTTAGCACCATACTGGCACCAGTTAGCACTAAAAGCGTTAACTTTCCTAGCGTTAACCCTAGCACCTGAGAAGCGCCAACTAACCTAACATGGTCTTAGCTAGCACATCTTGGCCTAATGAGGACTTAGCTAGTGCGTCACTACCTTAGCACCTTAACACTAGCACGAAAGGTGCTAACCCTAAACCTAGCGCAAAAGGGACAAATTCTCTTTGCTAGCACCAGCCTGACGCGTCCCCGAGTAGTGGTACGCCACTTACCTTACGCGTCTCTGAGTAACAGCTAAAGCCAAACGCGCCTTATCATCCTAGCGCGTCCCTCCTTAGCTCGAGCACGTCCCTACTAGTGGCTGATGCGTCCCTATCATGCATAACACGTCCCTAGTGGCCGATGCGCACCTAGCCTTGCCTGATGTGTCCTAGCTCTAGCGCGTCCCATATCATCCCTATGCGTCCTTAGGCTCGAGCACGTCCCTTGCTAGTCTATGGACGGTGCGGCCTTGGCCAATGCGCCTATGTCCTAGGCTTGACCAATGTGCCTTTAGCCTTGGCGCGTCTCATGATGTAGTTTTAAAGTGGTAAATAAAGATTCGTTACTCAGACTTGTGAAGATTGATTTTAAATCTAATTTCAAAGCTAAAAATATGAAAACTCAAATATTTTTTTAATAAAGTTGAGAGAAGACTGAGGCTAGGATTCCACTATTTTCCAATTTTAAAGTGATTTAAGTCTAATTATGCAATTCTAACATTTTAATTTGATTCTAAATCATTGCAAAGATAGATTTTCGAAATACCAACTGTATAGCAAAAGCATGGAACATCTATAACCTAAGCCAAAGCATGTACCATCTAACGGAATCACAATTGTTGACCAAAAATCTTTTAAATCAATTTTTAACCAAGGCAATTAATCATAAATAAATTGCATAAAATAAATTACCACATAATCGTTGGAAATTAGCTTCCTCTGTCGCCTCAGAGATGAAGTTTAGCTTCTCATTGTAATGGCAAAACCCTCAAAATAATCTTTCATTGCTCAAAAAGTGCTTACAATGGTAATGAAAACGCTCACAGGAATTTTGATACACTTGTAAGCGTTACAATGAGTAGTTCTGTCTGTTACAGAAGAGATTAAAGAGTATGGCAAAGAAGTACGGTTTGCTGTCGCTATTGGAAAAAGAACGGCTTTTATGACACTATCAACAACAGTTCGTATCTGCAGTTTGTTCTTCGTGTTCTTCTTCAATGGCAGCAACAACAGAAATTTTGCTTCTCCTGTACACTTCTTCCTGAGCTCTGATCTCTCTCTAAGCTTCTACCAATCGTATCTCTCTCCCCTCTGGACACCTCTAAGCTTCTTATATATACTTATCACAGCCCTAATCCTCCTCAAACTTCCTTTAGTTCTTCATTGAATCACCGATCAGGAATTTCCAAAAGATAAAAAACTTTTTCCTAATTTCTTTTTCTTCCTTGGTTTAACAATGCTATAAAGAGAACCAATTGATCTCTTTTAGTTCTTTCCCAATTAACTTTAGTTTCCTAATCAAGAAAATTCCATAATCACGATAGTTTCCAAATTTCAGTCTTGGTTTCCTTTTTTTTCACGCTGTTCCGTGAAGAGAAAATGTCTTCCCGCCAATTTTTGAAGTTTGAATTTTGGGTGTGGTTGCCCTTAACCAAAGTGTGGGTGCCTTAATCCAAGTTGAGGGTGCCTTTAACAATTCTCCAAAAACACCTATAAAGCAATAAAAACCATAATAAATACAAAATCAAATACCAACAATATATAATATTGAGATCAAATCAGACACAAAAATGTGTCTATCATCCCATGATTAGCCAAAGTGTCTCTAGATCTGGCATGCCCCGTTCTCTAGCACGTCTTTAGATTAGCATGAGCCATGGAAAATACGCCCTTAGCCTAATACGTCCATACTTAGAGACTTAGCACAAGAAGTGCTAATAATATTTGACCTAATTGAAGTGCTAACTTCAAACCTCCTTACACTAGATTCCTAGCCCTACTATAATTGATATTTACTAGAAGCTATGCATGTTGGCTTTACTCATGAGACGTTAGCACATAAGCAATTTATACTAAAAGAGCTAGCATATTATTATTTGCGCCAAGTAGCCAGTACTAGCTTTGCTAGCTACTTCTCTCATAAATATGCCATTCTTCTCAATATTGATCCAATAACAAATCTTATAAAAATTCTAGTAGGTGTCCTTGCTTAAGAATCCCTTTAATACTTAGTTATTAAATGTGCCATGTTACTCCCAAGAAAGTACACGACCACTGAACTTCCCAGACTTGACACTAATCAATATGATTATCAATCATGTGGGTCACACAACTTGCCTCACTGGATTAGCAAGTCATTTGACTGACATAATCAAAACAATAGTGGCTTATGACTCCACTATTTCCACGACATATAAAATACAACACATGGGGGATTCTCATTGAGGTATGGTTTGACGGTCTACGACAATCGTGCGTTATGGAAACACATCCACGAACAAGAAAGTAATAGGTATTGGGCAGTTACAGAGCAGTTGAAAGGATGAAGAGTAGTAGTATGACAGGTCTTCCCCACTTTCCGGGCACCATCCCACTACAATCTCCACAATCATCACTTTTCCACCTCTCCCTAACTTCTACGACTTACGAGAAATCAGTGTGTCTCATTTGAACTATAAATAGATGATTCTCATCTATTCGAAATAAGAACAAGATAACAAGTCAGGAAAAGCTAACATACATAATTAGCGATTCATCTCAGATATAATCTTTTCTCATTCACACGCTACCTATCACACTGATATTTCTCAACCTTCTTTGCTTCCCTCCCCTAAGACCAACTCAATCTTCTCCACCTTTGTCATTGAAGCAGGACGTGAACGGATATTTCTTGGTTTAGGCTCGTCCTGTTCGATTTTGATCTCTCGAACCTACTTGAAAGTACGATTATACTGAAGATTTGTTTTCACCCTAAAACAACCGCGTTGCTGATAGGTGCATTATTTGCATTATTTGGATACTCTAATTCATTGTTTTCTTGTTAGTTTTCATATCATTATGCTTTGTTTTTGTTTGTTTATGAGTTTCTTAGGAGTTTTGAAGTGTATTCAACCAAAGAAGAAGAAAGGATTTCATTACGACACGAAATGAACAAGGAAGTTAAGTTCTGCCAATGGAGAAGGGCCAAAGACCGAATTCAACTCATTCAAATCTAGGAGTTCTTAATACCATTTTAAATAGAACGAGAAGACGAAGCCAACGCAAAAAAAAATGAGGTCATTTGGAGTTTGTATGAGGAAGTTATGATCAAAATAGCCGAAAACAAATAATGAAACACTCAGCCTCATAATCGGGAGTTACGAGGGAAAATAACCTACCGATTATAAGCATTTTCGGGTACAGGAAAGTCATATTTTGATCCCTTACGATCGGTAGTTAAGGAGGGTGTTTTGCCTACCGATTGTGACTCGACGGAAGGCACTTCTAAGACACGTTTTTGACTTCCAAATCAAGGTATCATGGTCCCATTAGGACTCTAACACCTAGATATGATGAATGGTACATAAGAAGACGTCCAAAACCCTAGAAGGGGATATTGGATACTTTTGGAGACTTAAAAAACACAAGGATAACAAGAAGCTAGGGATTGGAGTTGCGATTGATCATCACGATTTCGAGGGTTTGCTTTACTTTCTTTCTTGATTATTTTCCATGGATTTTGAGAAATCCATAATGAACTAAACTTTTCTTATTGGTTAGAGATGTAGTCCTAAGTTGGAAAACATGTTTATTAATTGAATTATTCATTCTGATATGTTCATAATCTCTTCAATATCGCTTATGTTCTACCGTTTATAACGCCTTGTATGATGGATTACTTGTTTGTTTAAGTCGCGAATTAGATGAGCATGCATTGATATCTATAGCTAAACTAGGGTTTGAGATCTGGAATTATCGAAAGATCCTTGTTAGAAGTAGCATAACATAGTTGTTAATAACGGGATGTTACCATGCAATTATGTGTAGAAGCGTGACCTAGGTTAAATCCGAGTGTCTCTTGCGCCGGATTGCTTAGAATAACCTCAACTCACAAATACCATTGCTTTCATTGGGTTAAACTTGAGTGGCTCTTGTGCCAAGTTATTCGTTGAAAAGGATTCAAAGAGTGGCTCTTGCGCCTTTGATGATAATAGGAGCTTTGCCGGAGTAAGCCTGCGATAGGATGCTTTAGGGTTATTGATAGTGAGAGTGCATGAATATTGAGTATGATTTGGTTGATAACATGTTGGAAGATGGAAGATGAACTCTCTAACCAGTGTTCTTTAGCTCTGATATTCGTTTTAATCAATTTGTTTTAGCATAATTTAGTTACAATCACAACCAAAACCCCCCTGTTTACATAAGTAATCGAAAGTAATTAACAATCACCTGCCTCTCTGTGGGAATTACTATACTCTAATCTATATTAGTGAAGTAAGAACTTGAATTAATTTTGCTTGGCTGACAACCGACCAAATTTTGGTGCCACTGCCGGGGAGGCATAGCGGATTGTTATTTGTTTTTGGTTTCTTTTTTTTTTGTTTTATTTTTATTTTGATTTTTGATTTTTTTTTATTATTTATTTTCTAACCTAGTTTTGAGAATGTTGTTTCAGGTACTTGTATTCCATGTACGGTGCACAAGATAAAGCTTATGATGGTAATCAATTTGTTTTTCAATCTCAACCCTATGACAATTTCCAACCATACGGGGAGTATAATCATAACCAATCCTTTGGTTATGACCAATATTCCACGTACCATTTTAATTATTCTCATACATGCCAATCTCCTTATAGTAGGTATGTAAGTGAAGAATTACAAGGAGAGGAGGATAATTATGCTTGTGATGGTTTATCTAAATCTACTCTTGATCGTAATTATGATCATTCACCTATCCAACGGGAAGAGATAAGGTTTAGAAACTCTACCACAAGTAATGGTACAAGACTACCAAGTTTGAAAGAACTTGATAGAATGTTTGAGCAATTGATAAATGAAGGGGCATCATGTGCAGAAATTCTAGAAGCTAAAATAGCTTTGATAAGGGAACGTGAGCGACGTTATTCTATGGGATACGATGATGATTTTGAACCTTTCGAAAATCCTTACATTAGTGATGACGTTATTCCAACTCTAATATGATTTTTGATGATAATTTTGTAGCTAAATCAATTCTTGATCTTAATAATGATCATTCACTCGTTCAAAGGGAAGAGTCGTGTGCAAGAGATTCTACTGTAGTTAATGGTGGAAAGTGTGTGAATATCAGAAAACTTACTCAGAAACTATACAAGTTGGAAGATGACGGAGCCCCGGAAGAGCTTATCGAAGAAATTAGTAGGACCATTCGTATGGAATTTAAACGACGTTCTGACAAAGGTTGGGAAACCGATGAAGATTCTGATTACAGTGAGTTTGAAAAGGAAGAGGAGTATATTGAGAATGAAATTGAATTGAGCAATAGTGTGGAAGACCCAATTGAACTCGCCGAGGATGATATTGATAATGTTGATGCCGAGATTCTTGTTGAGGAAAAAACTAATGAAGAACGGTTAGAAAGTTTGATAGAGGACCACAATACACAAGAGGTAAGTAATTCATTAGAAATTTTTAAGAAAGATGAGGATCCCGTAATACAAGAAACTTTAAAAGGTTTGACTATTGATGTTTTTCCTTTACCTCGTTTTGGCTTGAGCATATGTGATTGGGAAGTATTGTTGAGTGATTTTGCTTCTAAATGTCCGTTGTTGGAAATATTTGATTCTCATACTATGCAGGTTAGCAAAGATGAGTCTATAGAAGTTCCCGAATTTTACGTTCTTTATCCACTTTCGAGTGTAGAAAAGACTAAGTGTGGGGGAAACTTCTATCGAGTGATAACTTCTCTATTATTTTCTTTTACTAATGTTTGTGTGAAGTTAATATTTTCAATGCAGATTGTTCTATGGGTGGATCCCCAAATTTTCAGATTGTTGGTCTATGGACGACCAGAAGGTCGGGATGAAGACGTTAAACAAACGGTGGGTGTGAGGCAACCCATTGGTTTTGTATTTCTATCTTATCTTTTTATTTTTATTTTTTAATTTTCTTATCTTTTCATATCATTTTAGGATTTCCCATCTCGATTTTACATTGGAGGAATCAATTTACATTGAGGACAATGTAAAGTTTAAGTGTGGGGGAGTAATTAAGCATATAAAATTCTTAGTATTTGCTTTTGTAGGTAGAATTTTAGAACTTTTGTACATATTTGCATGAAAACCTTCAACTTTTGGAGATTTTAGAGTCACTTAGTATACTTCTAGCTACGTTTACATAAGGAGTTCTAAGCGAAATAACTGAACTTAGAAGTATTAGAGAACTATATTCAGAGTGCTTAGTTGTTGAGAGGCTAGAGATGAAAAAAATGGACTTAAACTGCCGGTAGAGAGTTTAGTATTATAGTTGTTGATCATTCAAAATCCTATTAGTGAGGCACCAAACCTTCAATTGTCCGTTTAGAGTGTTTCATCTGGGCAAATTCCAGGTAGAATGATGAGCTACCTAACCTCACACCAATTTCAGCACTATTTTTTTGATCTCTTGAGTGCTATTTCTATCAATCATGAGGGTGCCATCAGAATTGCTAACTCTATCTTGTAGTCTTATTTGCAGTTGGCACCATTCTCTCAACAACAACAGGTCCATATAAACATATCATCATCAACAAGCGGAACATCAAAAATTTGAAGAAAAGTTGAAGACAGCCAAGGTTTACAAGCAACCGTTCAAGAAAGGGCAAATTTCATATTCAAGTAAAGCAACAATACAACTAGAAGAACTATGTATACATGTTGAAGACTTATGTACAAAAGCGAAAGAAATCAAAAAATGTGAGTTAGTGAAGTTCCTGATATCAAGGCAATACAAGTTGTGAAAAATCAAGTGGTAAAGTCTTTATCCCACGGCCGTAGTAGTTTCATCATTTTATTTATTTTTCAGTTTATATTTTGAAGTCATGAAAAAAAATGATTATCATTGCTTTATTGTATATTTTCTTTTGTATTCATTCAATAAGGCTGTGGGGAAGAAGAAATCTATAAAGAAGTTTCAAACAACAAGAAATTGAGGAAAAAAGTTACAAATTGTCAAGGTTCTACGAAGTTTAAGAGTTCATCATCAACAGTTGAAGACCGAAGACGTTTCTATTGGATGTTGTGAAAGTGGTGTTGATTGTCGATCGGATGAGAAGGTAAGTAAGCATTCCCATCCTCGCATAGTGATTGATTTCCTTTATTAGAGGTCACTAGAAAAACAAAAAGGGGTTCTTTTTCGTCCCACGTTATATGGGATAACATCTTCATATGATTCGGAAGGTTACCTTTCCTTCCCACCATTCAACGTGTGAAGGATTTCTATCTTCATTCCTGCCTGCACATATGTGAGAACCATAAAGTGCGTCTTTTGAGTGTCAAATTCATAAAACCATATTGGTGAGGCAGAAACATTCGGTCACTCTCGAACCTGGATTCTTTTATATGGTGGTTTTCTCCTAAATCAAGGGTTAAGCATGAGAATAATGTTCTTTATACTTCTAACTTCTTATTGTTAGTGTGCAGAAACTTTATGTCTTCGTAGCTCTTTGGATGCATGTGCTCTGGAATATTTGAAGTTGGAAATTAGGTTTTGTGGGTATACCTCTTGTAAACCCACACGAGACTATAACTCGTCCATTAGGGACACCTAGGGGTTTAAAGGCTTGTTGCACGTGCTAAGTGTAACCGTATCCTCAACGAAATGGAGTTGTTGTAGTTTAGTTTATTTTAGATTTGTAGTTTGCTCGAGGACTAGCAAAAGGCAAGTGTGGGGGAATTTAATAGGTGCATTACTTGTATTATTTGCATTATTTGGATACTCTAATTCATTGATTTCTTGTTAGTTTTCATATCATTATTCTTTGATTTTGTTTTTTTATGAGTTTCTTAGGAGTTTTGAAGTGTATTCAACCAAAGAAGGAGAAAGGAGTTCATTACGACACGAAATGAACAAGGAAGTTAAGTTCTGCCAATGGAGAAGGGCCAAAGACCGAATTCAACTTATTCAAATCCAGGAGTTCTTAATACCATTTTGAAGAGAACGAGAAGAAGAAGCCAACGCAAAAAGAATGAGGTCATTTGGAGTTCGTATGAGGAAGTTATGAGCAAAATAGCCGAAAGAAAATAATGAAACACTCAACATCAGAGTTTACGAGGGAAAATAACCTACCGACTATAAGCAATTTCGGGTACAGGAAAGTCATATTTTGATCCCTTACGATCGGTAGTTAAGGAGGGTTTTTTGCCTACCGATTGTGACTCGACGGGAGGCACTTCTAAGACACGTTTTTGACTTCCAAATCAAGGTATCATGGTCCCATTAGGACTCTGACACCTAGATATGATGAATACTACATAAGAAGACGTCCAAAACCCTAGAAGGGGATATTGGATACTTTTGGAGACTTGAAAACACAAGGATAACAAGAAGCTAGGGATTGGAGTTGCGATTGATCATCACGATTTCGAGGGTTTGCTTTACTTGCTTTCTTGATTATTTTCCATGGATTTTGAGAAATCCATGATGAACTAAACTTTTCTTATTGGTTAGAGATGTAGTCCTAAGTTGGAAAACATGTTTATTAATTGAAGTATTCATTCTCATATGTTCATAATCTCTTCAATATCGCTTATGTTCTACCGTTTATAACGCCTTGTATGATGGATTGCTTGTTTGTTTAAGTCGCGAATTAGATGAGCATGCATTGATATCTATAGCTAAACTAGGGTTTGAGATCCGAAATTGTCGAAAGATCCTTGTTACAAGTAGCATAACATAGTTGTTAATAACGGGATGTTACCATGCAATTATGTGTAGAAGCGTGACCTAGGTTAAATCCGAGTGGCTCTTACACCGGATTGCTTAGAATAACCTCAACTCACAGAGACCATTTCTTTCATTGGGTTAAACTTGAGTGGCTCTTGCGCCAAGTTATTCGTTGAAAAGGATTCAAAGAGTGGCTTTTGCGCCTTTGATGATAATAGGAGTTTTGCCGGAGTAATCCTGCGATAAGATGCTTTAGGGTTATTGATATTGAGAGTGCATGAATATTAGTATGATTTGGTTTATAACATGTTGGAAGATGGAAGATGGAGGATGAACTCTCTAACAAGTGTTCTTTATCTCTGATATTTGTTTTAATCAAAAAAAAATTAGCATAATTTAGTTATAATCACAACCAAAACCCCCCTGTTTACATAAGTAACCGAAAGGAATTAACAATCACCTGCCTCTCTGTGGGAACGATCTTGTTCTTATTACTATACTCTAATATATATTAGTGAAGTAATAACTTGAATTAATTTTGCTTGGCTGACAACCGACCAGTTGCTGCGATATAGAAGGCGAGCACCTTGTTAGGCTCGGGTTTTTGAAGGATCGGGGTACTATACAAATGTTCTTTGAATTTTTGAAAGGGGACCTCATAGTTCTTTGTCCACAAGAATTTGTTTGACTTCTTTACGTGTCGAAGAACGGCTTGCACTTTTATGACATATGACTATGAATCTACTTGGAGATGCTAGTCTCCCATTGAGCTTCTGTATTTCTTTCAGTTTTGACGGAGATGGCATATCCACAATTTCTCAGACCTTTGTAGAGTATGGTTTTATTCCGCGCTTTGGTACTAGGTATTATAAGAATTTTTCCGAGGTCACCGTGAATATACATTTCTTTGGATTCACCTTCATTCGATACTTGCGCATGGTGACAAATATCTCTTGCAAATCCTTGATATGACTCCCGGCTCGCTTGTTTTTTACCAGCATGTCGTCCACATATACCTCCAAAATATTTTCCTATCCATTCATCAAATATTTTACCGATGAGCATTTGGTATATCGACCTGCATTTCTTAGTCCAAACGACATCATGGTATAAGTCCTCTTGGTGCGAAGAATGTCGTATTCTCTTTGTATTCTTTTTCTAGGTAATTTTATTGTATCAGGAGTATCCTTCCATGAGAGATATCATCTCGTGACCCGAAGTAGTGTCCATAAGCTGGTCTATGTTGGGTAGATGATAATTATCCTTCGAGCATGCTTTGTTAAGATAGTTGAAGTCGATAGAAATTCTGACCTCGTCGTTCTTCTTTGCGAGGATCACCATATTTGAGATCTAGGTTGGGTATTTTACTTCCCTTTATGAATCCTTCGTTTAGCAGCTTCTTCAACTCTTTCTCCACCGCATGGTGATACTTTGGCGATACCTTGCGCGGTCTTTGTCGGAATGGCGTGGCATCAGGTTTGATCTTCACTTGGTGACTAACAATGTTTGGATCTATCCACGACATATCCTCCATACGCCATGGGAATACATCTTAATATTGTGCTCAAACCTCAAGTAGTTCATTCTCTTACTCAGGTTGCATCAGTGTCCCGACTTTGACCAATCTGGGTTGTTTCCCCATCCCAATATTAACTTTCTTGGTTTCGTCTAATGCTAAGAAATTCGATTTGGGCTCTCCGGGGAGTGGAGTATTCTGTAATTTTTATTTAGTGAAACCGTTAGTCGCTATGTTACTCGAAGTGCTTGCTCCGGTCTCCGAATTCAAACAAGTCCGAGATGCCAACTTCATTCCTGCGATTGACGTGAAGTATGCCTCATGTTCGGTGACCTTTTACTTTTCTGCTTGGCCTGGCCTTGCGCCTTGCTTTGCTCTTTTACTTATTTAGGTTATGTTCAACTGCACTACATTCTCGGGTTGTAGCTTGATCTCTCCTGATCTCATTTTCTTCTGCTAGTGACGGGAATCGAATATACTGATGGTATGTGGAAGTTGTTCGGTATGTGGAAGTTGTTCCTTTGAAGCAATGTACCCAGTACCTTCTCATGATGGCGTTGTACGAAAAGGGGGCATCTACGAAGTTGAACCTAGTCATTATCTTCATTGGTCCTACTCTTACCTCCAAGGTAATTTTTCCTTTTGACTTTGATACTGCCCCCTTGGATTCATAGATCACATAGTTGGAGCAGGCGAGTTGGTCATCTTTCGGCTCCATTTTCTTGAAAGCATCATAGAATAGTACGTTCAAGGATCTTCCAACATCTACAAGAATTCGGGTTATATTAAAGTCACCAACCGACAGAATTAACACCAGCGGGTCATTGTGGGTAGCTATTTATTGTTCGATGTCCTCTTTTGAGAGAAATAGCGGGGTCACCATCGAATATTCCCACGGTTCAGCTACCCTGCCATCGATTTTGAAGATTTCGTTGTCGGTAACCCTCTTTCGAATCTTTCGTTTGATGTATGCTACCATGGACGACTCGTATCGTTGGACATGCATTATGGTGTTGATGTACATCCTTCCCTTAAGTAGTTGGACCTACTTATCGATCACGTCGGTGGTTTTCTGGACGGACGGTAGTATGTACTTCTGTAAGCTTCCTTCATAAATCATATCATGAATGATATGTCTGAGAATTTTGCAGCGATCAGTTGTATGGCCATAGAACGCATGATCCTCGCAATAATCCTTACCGCCTCTTAAATTCTTGGGGTTGGTTTCCCTTGGAGAATGACCATTTGAAATTCAGACGAGTATGGATTTTAGGCAGGATTTGGTCGATTTCCTTGTTTAATTTGGTGAAAACCCTGTCCTTGGATCCTTCTTTTTTTGCATATGGTTCGTTCTCTTTTCGACATACTCTCTTGTCGTCTCACGGTTGTTCAGTATTCGCAGCCCGCTTTGATCCCTCATAAAATGGCTCTACTGACTAGGTCTGATGTGCACTGGTTTCATGGCTCTTGTTTTGGCCTCTTGAGTTTTTTTTCTGAATTTTCTCCTATTGGATATACTTTGATTGAATCACCCGAAGTTCTCCCTCAGTGGTGATAAGTGGTGTGATGGTACATAATTCCTCAAGATGCGCGATAGTCGGTTCAACCCATACTTGTAACAATTGATGCTTATAACTGGATCAATCTTTCCAATAGAAGGACATAACCCATACTTGTAACAGCTGATGCTGATAACTAGATCAATCTTTCCAATAAAATGACATATCTTATGTCATCTCACGGTGTAATCTCTTAACTTTTCCCATGGTCCGATTGTTAGGTTGAAAATTTTGTCCAACCCCTACTTTTGTTATCATATTGTACATGTACGTTTCGAGGAACACTTGGGTGAGATATCTGAAGGAGTCGATCGAGTTTGTATGGGAGGTAATCGAACCATTTATATGTTACACCCTTCAAGTGGAATGAGAAATATTGGCAGATGATTACATCATTTTTCTCCCAGTTGGCTAAGGCTCGATAGTAGTACTTCAAATGTGTTCTGGGGTATTCGTTCCTGTCATAACACATGAAGGTCGGAAATGGGCATTTAGGTGGTATCAGAGTATTCATTACGTAAAACGTAAATGGTGAAGTACGGGTCTCGCGAATGACTTCTTCAAATATGGATCCTCCAACTTGGCATGCTTTCAAGCTATCCAACTTTTCCCTTGATAAATCCATTTTCTCTAGCATCACGTCCATGTTGCTATGGTTCGTGATCCTGAAAATGGAAGGTATATAACTTTCATCTCCTGCATTTCTCTTTAGGATGCCTCTGTGTCACCTTATTGCTATGAGATTCAGGATGATGAGCAACTGCTTGATGAGGTGTTTGTTAACTTTGGATGCGCCTTCCTGATCCAAAAACCCTTCTGAAGTCATCTGCTACCCTTTTTTTAGCATTCTTTCAAACTTTGGTTTTCCTGTACGAGGTAATGCATCGCATTTTCATACTCTTTCCTTCCTTGTAAAGCGGTCGCTAATCACGCTGCCATCTAAATGGTTTAATTGGATCTGTTCAGATTTCATAGGTTATGGCCGCTTCTTCGAACATTTTTTGCCCCTATGAACGCTATGGCCTTCGCTTCTATGGTAGCAGCGGCCATCGCTTCTATGATAGCATCGCCTTCGCTTTTCTATGGGTTACGACTTCCGCTTCCTTGATGGCTGCATCTGTTGCTTCCTTGGCATCAGCTTGGGTCATTTTCTCAGTAACGTCCTTCCACTATAGTCTTGATCCGGGTGGCGGTGGGTTGTTTGACTGATTCCTATAGTCCATCCAAATCTCTTGCATGATCGATTTTTTCAGTAGTTTCTCCTCCACTCCCCTTGGTATCAAGTCTCAGATTACAGTCTTGGTTGCTGGCATCGTTGTCGGCAGTGGCATCCTAATGTCTCCCCTGTGTGTTCTATCGTCGTATTCAGCAGTTGTCCTTGCCGCTTTTAGAGCCTTTGATGTCTTGTTGGCTATCACCTTAGTCGCTGCTGCGGATGCCGCTTTTTCCACAGCATTTCCCGGGTCGTCGAGGGGGTGATTCATATTTTTTGCGTGGTCTTTTGAACTTGCAGGGGTGTTATGTTTCGATATCTGTGGTATGGCATCTTTTGGCTTTCCCTTCGAACATGACGAGCCTAAACCAAGAAATGGTCGTTCACGTCCTGCTTTGATCACAAAGGTGAAGAAGATTGGGTAGGTGAGACGGACATAATTTATATATATTTACCGCTTAATTTATATTTGTTAGTATTTGATTTTATATTAATTTTTATTATTTAATGTTTTTATAGTTTATATATTTAAAATCCGACGTTACAAATAAATTGGCTAAATGGACTAAATTGATGTAAAATTCGTAGAGACAAGGCTTACTGGCCTGAACGAGTTTATACGTTCCCATGGAAAGAAGTCAGATTTGATGTTGTTAATGCAAAACAGATAAAGCTAAGATAGAGAAACAATTAATCAGACGTGGCATGGACAGAAGTCTTCCGCATAACAAAGAAGTGGGAGTCTGGTTTTTCAGTTTGCTGACCGAGATTGTAATGAATGGAAAACACGGAAATTAAGTGGAAATTGGCAGGCGTCATTAGCTAAAGCTTGTGAAAAGAGAGAAAAGGAAAGAACATGGGGGGAAAGGTGATCAGAGAGGTTGAAAATGTGTACTTGTTTTTGGAGCTGGAAAGAGTGAGACAGGTGACGTGGAGTGGGTGTTAGTAAACAAGTGAAAGAAAGAAAAGGACTTGAGACAGAAGACACGTGGGATAGAAGTGGTTGGTGGAGTAGATAATTATAAAAAGAAAAGAGAAATAGTTTCTGAAGAAGGGAAGGACGGCGGAGTGAAAGAGATAGAAGGGGTTTCTCTGGACGGATTGCTTTTCACTTTGCAGTTTTGTGGGTTGGCGGCTGGAAGGTGGAGACTTTAAACGAAGAGAGGGGAAGAAGATGGATTCGACTACAGTGGCGCGTATCAATGCGCTATCAATCATCGATTTAATCTTCTTTCTACATTTTTAAATTTATTTTATGGATTTTAAGAAATTCAATGCCATGTTCTAATTAATTTTGTAACTGGGGTTTTATGTTTGAAACCACTTGGAGTATTAGGCTACTTTAAATTGATTTTTTGAGCAAAAAAACTATTATGAATTGAATAAATTAATTCTTGAGCATTGTTTATTGATTAATCAAAAATATGAGTTGTTGTTTCGTCGGTTCTGTACAATACAATAATCTATGCACATAATTAATAGGATCGCAAATATATTTGTCTACTTATTTGATATTCCATGCTTGAGTGAAATCGTTTGATGGGGTATGCTTAGAATAGCCAGGTATTATTTGTGAACCCATAGTTAGTTTCTTATAATTTTCTCACTAATACAATTTGATGGTGCATGCTTGGGTTTAATCTTTTAATGTGCCATGCTTAGGGTGTTCCAGTGATATTTGCGACGCTAATACATATAATAGGTGCTGTCGATAGAACGGATAATAAATTAATATTCAGGATTATGTTTCTTTTCTGTAATTGAATATAAATAGTGGTGGATACTATAAACCCTGGTTACCAACTCTCTCTACGAAATTACTTTGTTAGTTTAGTTTAATTTTAGTTGTTTCACTTTCAATTCTAAAAATCCAAAAACATCTTTTCTGATCAGTTTATTAGAGATATTGGTTGCAGTAATTGTCCCCGCTCCCTGTAGATTTGACCCGTACTTGCCTTTTTTAACATTGTAGATGTCGTGCGATTGTGATTATTATAAATAGGTTTTCCAAACCCTACCAGTAGGTATTATGGGATGGAAGCAAAGAAGTTTGAGATATCTCAGTGTGATGAATAATTGTAGTGTGTGATGAAGAATTGATTATCTATGGGATAAATTGCTAATTATGTATACCTTGTCTCTTAGTTCTCTCTGTTCTTGTTTCGAACAGATGAAACAATCTATTTATAGTTTAGAGGAGAGAGACTGATTTCTCGTAAGTGGTGGAAGATACAAAAGAAGTGGATGAGTAACGATTGCGGATAATGTAGTGGAGGCATGCCCGAAAAATATGGAGGGCTTGTATGACCACTACTCCTCGTGCTCTCCACTGTCTTGTAGTTATCCCACTGTCTTGTTACCTTCTTGTTCGTGGATATGTTGCCACAACGCACAATTGCCCAAGACCGCCAAACCGATACCCCAATGAGAATTCCACCATGTGTTGTATTTGATATCTCGTAGAAAAATAGTGGAGTCGTGAACCACTACTGTTTTGATTAGGTCAAGTCGAGTCAATGACTTGCTAAGTCAGTAAGGCAAGTTGCGCAACTGACTGAATTAATCAGACTGATTAGTGCCAAGTCTGGTAAGTTTAGTGGCCATGTACTATCTTGGGAGTAACATGGCATAATTTTAATGGCCATAAGCCAGCTTAGAAGTGACAAGGCATAATTCTGGAAATGTTTGAAGCCAAGATTATGAGAAGTTTCCCAATCAAGAAGGCTTAATAGATATCCATATAGTGATGCCAGCGTTGAGAAAGAGTGTCGTGTCTCTTAAAGATGCAACTAGCAAAGGATAGCGCAAGTTTTGTGCCTAGCGTAAAATAATGTGGCGCATCCCTAAGGGACGCAACTAGCAGAGCTAGCACTGGCTTTGTTGCCTAGCGCAAAGTTATACGATGCGTTGTTAACTGAAGCAGCTAGCAGAGGCTAGCCCTGGCTTCACTACCAACAAGAAGTAATGCGCTTCGCTAAGGAACGTTGCTAGCAAGAGGCTAGCGTTGGCTTTACCGCCAGCAAGAAGTAATAGCGTCGCTAAGGGACGCTGCTAGCAAAAAGCTAGCGCTGGCTTCATCCAACGAGAATAGTAATGCGTCTCTGGGACGCTGCTAGCGAAAGTTAGCGCTGATGTGATTTTATATAGTGGTAAAAAGAGGTTCGATTCACGAACTTGTGAAGGTGATGATTTTAGAAAATAATGATTTAAACTAAT
>JAJJMC010014301.1:11528711-11586389 GCA_023531435.1 Papaver californicum | reverse complement strand
CTGGAAGCGAAAGAAACCAGATTTCCCGTTGATTTTGTGTTGCCAGTGAAGAACAATTGAGCCCGATGAGTTGACCCGGTGACTCGGCCCGATCCAGCTCGCTGGGTTGACTCGCTGGGTTGACCCGCTGGGTTGACCCGATCCAGGGGTGCCCCAATCCAAAGTGTGGGTGCTTTGATCCATTTTCCCGGGTGCCTTGAACACTTTTTGAGCCAATTTTTCCACAAATCTTTATTCTTCTAATGTACCTACAAAAGCATAAAAACACGTAATAGACACACAATCGAATACTAACTCACTAGAAATTAAGGTGCAATTTAGACACTAAAATGTGTCTATCAAATACTGGCTTCATTACCAACGAGAAAAGTATTGTATTCCTGGGACGCTGCTAGCAAAGCTAACGCTGACTTCAGCTAGCAAAAAAAGTGATGCGTCCCTGAGGACGCTGCTAGCAAAGCTAGCGCTGGCTTTAGCCAGCGAGAATATGATACGTCTCTAGGACGTTGATAACAAGGCTAGTACTATCCTGGTGCTAGCGCGGAAAAAAGATAGGGCTAGCCTAGCATAGAGGCAGAGCGCGTCTTTGATTGTGACGCGTCCAATAGGAACGACGCATAATTTGTAGCTTGTCCTTGAGCAAAATGCTAAAGTGGCATATTTTAAGCTAGGACAACAATTTGTGATGTGTTCTTTAGGAACAAGGAATTAAGATAAAGTACGTCTTGGGGATCAAGCATTAGTTATTCCCAGATTTAATAGATGTTGTTGAACATCAATGCGGATTCGAGACAAGTTTAAGGAATTCAGCTGTGGAATTTATGCGACTTGAGACTAGTTCGACATGGCATAAATATTATGAATATTAGAGAGGCTAGAGGATCATTTTAGAATGCCTATAGATATTTGTAGAAACTGTATTCTTAATTCGCCTGCGGAATATATGTAGAGATATTTATATTTTGATATAGAGTTAGGGATATGCGCATAGACTTTCATGTTCTTGCTACTAGACAAAGGGAAATTTTACAATTCTAGCCTTGTCAAAATATCACCATCTATATTAAGTCCCATGTTTAGTGAGGAACAATAATGTTGCACAGTAAGCACTAGATGGTGACAATATGCTTATAACAATTTGTATATGCATAATCAAAATTTTAAGAAAGTGTAAGAAGATGTACTTAGCTTCTGGCTTCTGGGTATTGTGATAAGTCCCCCTTACCATTAACCTTGGCTGGGATTAGTAGATGCCCACGTTCTCGTCATGAACACTAGTTTGCTCACGAGTAAAATGGGATATAACCAGCGTTGGGCGTTAATTTTCCTTTCCTTTTAGTTTCCTAATTGTTTTAGGACTTCCAAAAAAATACGCCTATATATATATATGTTACTTTTCTTCAGATCTTCACCACTTTTCTCATTCTTTTCTCTCTTTTTCGCAAATAAGGAAGGACTGACGTCTTCTTGAGCTCACATTGCTTATTAAAGACGCTTCATCAAGATCGCGTTACTGGATGAGACATTTTCTCTGTTCGCGTCATTGATTGAGGAGGCTTCCTCTAGTACGCTTTACATCTAGGTCTAGCATTTACTTCCAAGTGTACAACTTGTTCCCGTGAGGTAAGCGTTGCTTGAACATGTCTCTTGGTTGCTTAACTATAATTCCATTATCCTATATAGCCAGGGTTTCCAAATTTGTCTCTCATATCATGTGTATATATATTTTGATAACACTGGAATAAAATGATCTTCAACAGCAACGACAATACTAATAAGTTTAATCCTGATAAGCTAAAACCTTTGATAACTTTTCTTTTCTTTTGCGTTGGAATCTTCATCTTGTTACTCATATCTTAAGCATATCATCACTACACCAAATTTGCAAATTAGCAACTCAGATTAGCAACAGACCTATCTTTCTACCATACTACCGGATCTCATATACTGCTGATTCTAGTCCGCCCATTTCATTTAAGAAAGTATGTTGCTCAATAGAAAAACAAAATGGCTGTTGCTAAAATTTAGCAACAGCTTGTTTCTGTTGCTAAACTCGCAACTGCTATTTTTGTTGCTATTAGCAACAACAGAGTAAATTTACGTGCCACCCGTTCGTGTGGCTGGTAACACTTTGTGCTATATTTACGCCCAGTCAAACATACGTAGAAAATAGAAGAAAGATTGTTCCACCCCTAAACCTAAATCCTTTATCCTATCTACTTCACTCGACCACTCTTCATCCTTCATCGACCATATCCTCCTCTCCTCTATCTTCTCCTCTCTTCAGATCGATAAATACTCGTTCAAAAATTTCTTGATCGAAAATTCTGGTTGTAAAAACAAGATCGAATGTAAACCATAGATATGATGAAATTATCATGGATAGATCATATATAAGAGGACGAAATCAAGGAAAAGTCCAAACCTAATTTTGTAATTTGCTCCAAGGATTTAGGGTTTCTGTTTGGAAAATGAAAGTAATAAGATATCTAGGGTTCCTGATAAGATCCTCAATTCCGGTTCTTCAGCTCTCAGGTAACTGAATTTCAGTTCTTTCATCTTCTTTTTAACCTAATTTTACTGTAAAATTGTAATTTTTTTAAAAGATTTAATCCTAATAAAAACTTGTTTCTTTAGTTTAAAATTGTTCAATTTCTCGTTGAGTATGAGGAATCAAGCATGTTTTGATTAGGGTTTTTACTGTAAACTAACATTTATTGAGTTTTATTGAATTTGGGAGACTTCCCCAAAATGCATTGATCTCGAAATTCGCAGAAAGCTTGAGTTCTAATCTATATTTTTTTTTGTCTGTGGTGAGATTATGAAGGGACTTATATTTATTAAGATACATATCAGATTGTGTTCTTCTTGACACAGAAGAGGATATTGTATCGAAGTCTGCCTCTAGAGAAGAAAGAAAAAGCCTGGAAGAACTGTGGCTGCATGCTCATACTTCTAGGTAAGCTTGTACATGCTTTATTTTGATACCCAACTTATTTAAGCCTGGAGCAATGTATAGTTATTTGTAACTTGTTTTCTGTAACCAAAAATGAACCAAGGTGAGGAAACAATGTATAGTAATTGTTTAGTTGGGACTAATGTCGATATCCGAATGTAAGTTTGCAAGTGCTGAATTACATCATCGAACTTTCTGCACTGGGTTTTACTGCTTAGAAATGTTTAGATGCAGACTAGGCCTCTCCTCTGTGAGTGAAAAATTCTGTGACAGCACTTTGTTGAAATGATGTATTACTAAAGGTGTACGGACAAGTCTTTCTTCCCTTGATTTAGGTTTGCACTGAAATCTTATTGTTTGTTATAGTATGGGATTTTAAATTATAATTAGAATCTTGCTCTGTTGTTGTACAACCTTTGTGGTATACTGATAACTTGTAATCTAAATTCCTTGTGTCGGTTATTTATTTCATAAGTACCCAGCATCTCAACTTGGTTCTATTTTTGATAAGAGAGATGCATTATAATTGTAGCTCTCCAGTTCAATTTTTGATTTCTTCGACTGTGTATTTGTAGGTGTAAATGCACCTCTAACTCTGTTATGTTCAAGGGACTTTTCTAAGTAAGTAACTCAACCAATGTTTTTTAAGTTGGTTCTTTTTATATGGGATGCTAAATGAGTTGGTTTACGAATCGTAACTAATGGTAGGTTGGATCAGTTCTTTGGTTCAGCTTGGTATTATGGTAAGTCTTATAACTGATTTCTGTTGCAGTTTTGTTTATTCGATGCTAGATCGAATTGAATGGTTGTAGTGACTCTTGGATAGAGTTTTTCCCCAACTACCATGAGCATTAATGTCTAAACTCATTTTCAATCCATCATCAATGGTACCTGTGTTCTTATTTTGTGTCTCTGAATTGTAGGATGCTAGAGGATATGATGTGAAACTTAGCACTTACAAGGGAAAAGCTCTTTTGGTTGTTAATGTTGCTTCTTTATGGTACACTAATCTACTTCTTTGTAATTCTTTAATTGTTGCTTAGTTCTAATTTATATTGGGTTAGTTTTGCTTACAATGTTGATTGATAACTGTATATATGTATGGACAGAAGCGAGGCAGGCTACTTGTGAATCTGGAAGAAGATGAGCAGCCTAGAAAGAAAGTTCGCTTAGGAAGTCCAGCTACACAATGGATATCTGTTCCACTCCTTATCTTTTAAAATAGTTAGTTTCTAGTATTTGAAAAGTCATTCATATGAATCTGGAATTAACCCAGCGTTTGTGGCAATGCACGAGGTCAAGATAGATAGAGAAAATGAGGCAAGTTGGAGGAGGCTGTACAGTCTGGTCTTGTTTCAGGATTCAGAAAGAAGTTTAGATCAACCCTTGAAGAATGTCTATCATAGTGAGTACTTCATGATATGTAGTTTAGTGGAGTATGGACGTTTAAAAGCATTCTGCACTTGGATTTTGTCATTACCAAACTTGTTTTTATTATCCAAGTCTAGTGATTAATGATGCCATCTTAGTTCTTGAGTCAATGATTATTGTTATCATCAAATCTGTCCTTACAGGAGTACCCATTCTCTTAGGCCTAATACGAGACTCATTTACACTACACCAAATTCTTGATTCAGCAACTAAAATTAGCAACAGAGTTAGAGCCATTGCTACTTAGCAACAAATAGCAGTTGCTAATTCTTAGAACTGGGTTTTCTGTTGGTAATTTCGCAACGTTAGCTTCTGTTGCTATTAGCAACTGCGGAAAATTCACACATGCCACTCGTCTGTGTGCAAGTAACACTTATTGTTATTTTTCTGCCCAAGTCAACTCAAACCATTTTGAATCAGATAGATGATTCCACCCTGACTCCCATATTTCATTAACCCCATGCTTCAGAAAACTTATCCAGTCCCTTCTCTAACCCTTCTCTCTCTCCAGCTGTAAAAAAGAAGAAGAAGACGAAGAAGAGATAGGAGCAGTAGCTGGTGGTGAAGAAAAAGATACTGGTGCACAGATCGCACCTATCATTAAACTTGAAGAAGTTTATGTTACGACTGGTGAAGAAGCGCTTATCTAAATCTCAGTGATTTAGTTTTCTAATTCGAATTTGATTCGATTTTGTTGCATGCTTACTGGTTTGATTTTTTGTTGTTGATTATGTGTAGAAAAGAGAAATTGTACCGATTTGAATAGATGGAAATCAATAGAAAGAAAGAGGAGTTGGAACTTTGAAGCTTCTTAAACATAAACAGATTGAGAAAGTTGGTTTGGTTATGAGACAATCTAAGCCATTCAAGATCTGTGCTAATCATCTAGGTTTGTTGTTTTTTATTTCTGAATTGATTTTGGCTTTATTTGAGGTGTTGATTTGATCTGTCAGATTTGATTAGGTTTTTTTTTTGTGATTTTGATTCGTAGTGTTCCAACAATTTCGGTTAAAGAACAGAATGAGAAATCATTGAGAGTTTTGGCGCGCTACTAATTTCTCAACTGAATTGAAAGAAGAGTTGTTCTGTATATGTTTTGCTTCCATTGAGAATAAGTCTTTGTTTGAGATTTTCATTGATTTTAAATTACTGTATTGGTATTTGTTCTGCATATTGTGAAGAGCGTTTTGCAGCAGCAGTTACCATTAGGGTTGTATTCGTTTTCTTGTTTGATTGCTCAAGTTATTAGGCATAATAAGTCAATGCATGATATGGTTTAGGACAGTCCTTTATGTTGAGTCTTTTATTTGGGAGTTGAGGATTTGTAGTAGAATACATGGATTGTTGAAAAATCAAAACAAGCACCACACTGGCGCACCATCACATATTGGTTCACAATCACCTCACCGGTACCAGTTGAGTTGGCAGACCATGGTCATAAGATAATCACAGTCATCCTTCCATTGATACAACACTAAGCTACTTAAATTAAACTGTATATGGTTCACCACCTTCGTACACCATCGCATATTGGTTCATCATCACCTCACCAATATTAGTTGGCAGACCATGGTCGCGACTACCATCAAGATGTATGTGATGCCTCATGCCTCTTTAAGAGCTCACCCGGTATCATTTTATCTCTCATGTAATCTTGTTAAAGAAAAGGAAATGTGCTTTGTTCGTATAAGGTAGGTTGCATGCTTCATGGGTCAGTTACAAGATTCTTATCTAAATGGGCTGAATATTAATTTCAGGTGACATTTGTTTCAAGTGAACCACTCAGCCCTGAGCTTACAAGCAAAGTTAAAATTGGGGAATTAACGTATAATCTTTATAGCCACAGCTTGCTTCACTTTGGTCAGGTATGTCATATTAGTTAACTGTATATTTTGCTCAAATTTTCCTATACTTTTTCTCTTTTACTAACGAGTAGTGCCACAAAGTTTAGTCAACCACTTCAAATAGCTTTTTATTTTGGGAACGTTTCTTAATTCTTTTAATATGTTATTTCTATTTTGGTTAGGAAGCTCATTCTCATCTATATAATATCTTGCAGAATGTTTCCCATAATACGTTAATGGATTTGCTTGTTTCAAGAGAATTGGATTTTTGTAAGTGGTTATGTATTTATTTACTGTGTATTTCATATATTGCATTTAGGAATAACATATTTGTTGATCCTTCTATCCTATTGTAGCTCGTGAGGGAGTAAGTGGAGCTAAAGGTTCAGGTGGTTTTGGTGGTGGTTAAGGAGCCGGTAATGATGGGTTTTGAGGAACTTGTCGCAAGTATGCAGTTGATGGGGATTTTGGTGGGCTGGTGAAGGGCTGGCAGCGGTCGTGAACTGCTGAAGGGGTGGTGTTGTAAACTGTTTTTGAGAGGAGCTCTATGAACTGTTTTCAAGGTTATGTTAAAAGCATGAACAAACCTGTAATTTGCGAGTGTGCTACAAGACGGTTTGGCGTGCGTGTGAACAAGCCGGTAATTCTCATTGCCATAAATCATACAACTATTATCATCACCAGTACTTTTCAAGATGTTGTCAGAAGGTATAAGCACTAATTCTTTCATTACATTCAAGCTCAACCTTTTCTGGAATGTGATTTTTTTCCTTAAATTTATAACCTAACCATTCATTTTTGTGATTTCAGCAAGGACACTGTTGGACAATAGTACTTTTCAAGAGAAGAACTATTACATTAGCTCTATACAATGTAATACGACTCGGGATCGGCCCCGGATCGGTGGGTGGCCGATCCCCGATCCTAGCCGAGTTACTCGCCCAGTCAATTAATACCTTGTTTAGTTTCCTTCCTAATTTATTGTTATTCTCTGTACAAATCCTAATTAATATGCATTACTTATTTCTACTTTCTAATTTATTTCATAGTGTTCATATAATTGATATGCCTTCTTTATTTCTCGTTCCTAATTTTTAGTCAATTAATTATTCTCTGTACATTGCTTTCCTTATTTGATTTTTTTCCTTATTTTTCATTTCTAAAATGTTATCAATTATTCTTTATAAAAATCATAATTAATTACGTTAGCATCTTCCTTTCCTAGATTAGGTATATCTTTCATTATAAGTATTCTTCACTATAAATAAATGAATAAGTTTGTTCTTAGTGTTAATGCTTTAGGTTTCTTCAAGTTGCCAAAAAAAAAAAAGATTGTTTTTGCTTTAGGCCTTAGTCCCGAGTAACTCGGACTCGGCCTAACTCATGATTGATTCGGCGAGTAATTCCAAAAAACTCGGCTCGGCCGAGTATTTGGGGATCGTATCATCCAAAGGTCGATACCCGGGTTACTCGCAAGTAACTCGACTGACTCGGCCTGGAGCTCTCTTGTTGTGATCAATGTAGTCGATTGCGGCTGAGATGGTCGAAATATCGTCGATAATATCGGTTTTGGTATTCATCCGAGACGAGATATAATATATCGTCGATATGGTATTTGGCCGATAATTTCAACCGAGATGACCCGAAATGAGTTGACCGAGATGGTCGAAATTAGGGTAAGAGATTTAAAAAAAAAATCCAAAAAAAAAAAAAGAAGAATTTTCTTATCCTAGTTCTAGGGTTTCCAATTGTTACTTATGTTTTTTTTGGTATTTTAGAAAAATGAGTACTAGTTTTATATCTTAATAGGTCCAATATGGAAAAAAACGTTTGATATAATAATTATAGGTATAAAATGTGTGGATCGATATTTCACCGGTATTTAGATCCAAAATCTTCCCGATACAAAGGTGTACCAGTGTATCACTCTCGACCGATACAAACCGAAATCCGATATTAACTACATTGGTTGTGATATCTAAAGGTTCATTTCTCTTGTGTCTTGTCTGATATCCTATATCGGTTATTAGTTTCTAGACGCTATAAGAAATTAGTTTTTCTGCTCTTAGATTCAATGGTTATGCCTTAATACAGCGTAGTTCACATATATGTAGAATTTTTTTCCTTGTGTGCAGTCTTCAACTTCAGTTACTGAATTCTTTATGATATAACTTTAACAGGAACTCAATACACATAGCAATCTTACAAAGTTAGTGATGCTTTTCCTTTTAAGTGGATAGACAAGAAAATGGATAGAAGGATTCCATGTAACATCAGTGGAAACTGGTGGAAGCCGATGGGGTGAAGTCATGTCTTGCAATGCGAGCTTCAGTGACCAAGTAGAGTTTAAACTTCATCTCATTCATTATTTTAAATGCATTATTATTCTTCTGACTCCTACTTTCTCCATCGCAAATCTTAAATAATTTGAGATTTTTTCCAAATGCATCAATCATTTCATGACTCAATCTCACGGCCTCATAGCCTTATCCTCAAACTTTACTCTTACAGTACTAAGGGTCCCTGGGATGGAAGAACTTAAAGTTAATTGGAGCAGAGGTATGGTATTGGAAATAACCATTGTACAAGGTATGCTGATATGTTATGTTTCTGAATGCTGCATACTTAGGTCCTGAAAGTTATTGATGATCCAAATTTTCTTACTGTTTGCACAGGATGACAACCTTGCTGATTTTTACGAGTTCTGTAATGGGTTGGATTTGACTAGGAACTTCCAGTTTCCAACTTCGAGACAGGTTTTTCTGACAGCACCAATACTTGGCCTGGAAATGTATCTGTTGTTTCGTCAAAGTAAGTTTATTTGCCTCTTTCCTGTTATTGCTAAACAAATTTTGGCCGATAGATACTTTCTAATTCATACTTGCCCTCTTTTCATCTGTACAAGGAAAGAGTTCATGTATTTCAGCTTAATTAAACTGTATGGGCAGGTACTTCATGTATTTGTATTTCAGTCATATTTTTTGCTTTAGAGACATCCAACAATGTAAGTTCATTTTCCTTTAAAACATTTTGTATGAATCCGTTGATGTAATTTTAAGTTAATAGATATATCAAAATGAGAATTCTTGTTGTGTCATGACTTTTGTCTTGTGTTTCGTAGTTCAATTATGATTTCATGTTGAATGTGAGGGTTATTTGATTGAATTATCAGAATAAGAAGAATCAGGGAAATTGCAGGGAACTGGGGTATTGCATGATAAATTGGGGGGAATCGATTTTGACTAGGTCAACCAAGACTTGACATTATTTTTTTCTTGTTGCAAAATCTTAGCAACGTCAAAGAGGTGTTGCTAAATCTGAACCAGAATAACTATATCCAGTACGAATAAAAAAGCTCCTGGAATAGCTCTGAAATTAGCAAGAGAATATTTTTTTAGTCACAGTAGTTTCTGTTACTAAATTTTAATTTCGCAACAGCGACATTCTGTTGCGTCAGCCGTTGCTGACTAAATTTAACAACAAAGCTATAGTTGTTGCGAAAATCTGCATCAGGTTGTTTCGCAACAGCATATTTCCGTTGCAATCCCATTTAGCGACGAAAATGGTATGTTGCTAAATGCTAAATTTGGTGTACTGTTACTTAGGCAGTATGCTGGCCAGAAGTTCTTCATTTGATATTCATTTCATGTATTCCCATAGCGATATTTATTTTAAGTATATGGTGTTTAGCAGTTAGATAAGTAACCTACTTTCAGTTTGATATTTGGTTTATGGAAAAGAGAATCATAGTAATTTGTTATTTATTTTTTTGATTTGTAGTATCAAAAAAGAACTTCTTGTACAGATACATGTATGTTTTATATATACCGATATGAAAGTAAACTAGGATGTATAAATGTTTCAACTGTTACTCCTTTTTATTCAGATCAAAGGCTAGAGCTGACTGACCTTTTACCCCTTTAAAATTTAGGGTGTCAGAAACAATGATCAGAAAGTTCTTGTTCTTGCTACAAAACGTACACCGTATTCTTTGGATCAGGTAATAATATTAAATATATTAGCTTGTATGCCATTATAGCTTAGAAGTTTATCTAATCAGGGTCTTTATATCCATTTACATCTTCATCCAGTTTAACACAGAACAATCAAATAACAGTATGATGAGCTTGTGAAGTCTCATGATTCAAAAGCCTTGATATTAGCTCATGTTATTACTTATTTCACTTGATTTATTTTTTCAGTTTTTAATTATTTTTAATTTTTGGTTATTATTGTTAGATTGGAAAAAAATGAATACCCACAATTTTGCTTTTTTTATTGCATTGATAACAGTTTTTATGTTGGTGTTGATTCATTTTATTTTATTTATGATTCGTTATACAGGTCGTGGCTTCACGCCTTCACCAAGTTTGTCCATTAGGTATCCAACACCACCTAAGGTACCATTGGCTCCAATGCAGAATGGGGTACATCATATACCTGATAAGTTCTATTTTCAAATTTCAATTATGTCTCTGGTTTACAAATATTTAATCATCAATTCGTATGCAATTTTTTGTGGTTTGTGTTTTGTTATGTTTGTATGGCAGTTTGTCGATGAACAACAAAAGATGATGCTTGTACTACTAGTGATGAGAAACAGTCTGTTAAGCTCCGTGGTATTGTATTTGATGAGCCTCTTCTAAAACAGATTCAGGTTAACTTTTGTACCAATATGCTGTCATATTTGTATGATTATACTTTGAGTTATGAAAAATTAGGTCACTTATTCATGTATGAATCTCAACATAGACCATTGTATATCAAATACATAGTTTAATCATCTTCATCATCTCAGTAATTATTTGTGATGCTTAGATGAATCTTTTTTTTTCCTTATATAAAATCCTTTGATGAATCTGTAGTAGATTGCATAATTAAAGTTGATGAATCAATTATAATCATTGTAGTTAGAGTATTATCTGTGGGAATGTTGAATGCGAAGGTGATTAAATTGAATCATCAGAATCAGGGTATTGCAGGAAAAATAGGGGGTGGGGGTGAAAATCGATCTTGGCTAGGTCAACAAAGACTTGACTATTTTTTTTCTTGTTGCAAAGATTTAGCAACGGTTGTCGCATTTTGCTAATTCTGAACCAGAATAACTCTATCCAGTTCGAATATAAATATCTGGAATAACTAAAATTAGCAACAAAACAAAAAAAATTAGCAACAGCTGTCAGCAGTTGCTAAATTTTAATTTCGTAATAGTTTTTTTCTGTTACGACCAGCCGTTGGTGACTGAATTTAGAACCGACGCTAAAGTTGTTGCAAAAAACTGCAACATGGTATTTTACAACGGGCGGCTATCGTTGTAAGCCCATTCAGCAACGGAAATAGTCTGTTGCTAAATGCTAAATTTGGTGTAGTGCATGGCAGTTCCTGATCGAGATCATAACTCTAATTCTTCAAGTAAGAAACTGGGTTGTAGAAGTAAAAAGATGAAGATGACTTCTCTTCAAGAAGTACAGTCCAAGATCATCCGTTCCTTGAATAAGGTCACACAACTTGTACGAGGCATGCCCCTCGATCGTTTGAAGGCGACTCGCAAGTGTGCTCTGAATCTCACATTCGTGATTAATGCTGAAGAAGACCCTGAATATGATTCTGAAGAAAAACCGAAAGAAGAAGAACCGATTCTGATAAGGAGGGTGATGATAAATATGACTCTGATTTGGATTCCCAGTCTTCTGATTGATCTTAACTTAGTTACTTCGTCGTAGTTTTACTTTTGCATTCATGTGTTTCATAGATATCTTCTTTGAATTAAACATTTTACGTATAGCCGTTATGATGGAACTATACCTTTTCTTTAGTGCTTTTCATGAGTTTGCATCAATGTTTTCACGTCTTGATGCCAATGAATGAATGACCTTATATAGAAAATTTCATCAGTTTTCATCATAAAAATTTCAGAAGTATAGTGCTTGGGAAAAACGCTTTAGAATCTTCACACAACCTCCATTTTGGATGATTGACCCCTCTATATTTATTAGAAAAGAATTTCCTACGTTAATTGAGGAAAAAATCCAGTTTTTGAGCTCGTTTGTGGCATCAAAACGACCCAACGGAAAAATTCAGGAAGTATCCAGGAAAATTCTGACCGTTTTCAGACTTGACACCGCTTACCGTTTTGGCCATAACTCTTAGCTCGTTTATCCGATTGATGCGCTCTTTTAATATGTTATAGTAGACATTTATACAAAAATCTTGACATAAGACTCATGCCCATATTCTTCACCAAATTTTTCCAGCTTCAGAGTTTCCAGGAGGCAATGTAAATTGCTTTTGAGGAGCTTTTGTAAAACATTTTGTAATAGCACCGATCCAAGTAATTCTCCAAATACCACTTTGTAATGAATGTATAATGTATTTATGAGTATTTTTAATGATTTTTGTGGTTCATGCTCAAAGTTTTGTGTTTGAGATTGTTCTGACCTAATATTTCTGTAACCCCTCTACTTTTAGGAGGAGACAGTTCAAGAAATAAATATGAAATAATTAATGAGAGGAAGGAGGTTACCAGGAATTGCAATGGTTATACTACTCATTTTCTAATTTAGAATCATGGGGAAAGTCTTACTTGATGTATTTTTCGAGCACGAGATCCCATGTGGAGATTCAATTTAGTGGCGCCACAGAACCATAATTGTTGATTGCCTGCTTTCTAATAGGATTCCTTTATACGTGTGCACTCTTAGCTCAAGTGGAATTATAAAATTCATAAGTAAGGTTGAAAGTGGGTTTGGGGTGTAAGGTGAGAGGAGCACGTTTCTAAAAGGATGGTGCTTACTTTCATAGGCTTATCCGAATTGGGATCTTCATATATTTCAGAAGAGATTTTTTTTTTTTGATGAGTAGGTTTTGATGGGCAATTCATAAAGATTTTATAAAACAATGATACTTCTACTCAATTAATGAAATTAAAATTCTAAGGATGCCTAAAATAGGGAAACAAAGGTGATAACATGGCGTTCAGGTATCGAAAGCTTTGAGCCATTTTTCATGGATAACTATTGCGACAGGTTCATCCTCTGTAGTGGTCAGCTTATAGTAGCCACTAATAGCAGCTGTTGAGATTCTATATGGTCCTTCCCAGTTGGAGGAGCGACAGCGTCTTGATGCTTTGAGAACCAATTCTCCTACCCATAAAGTATTTGGTTTTGATTGCCTTGGCCCTGTAAATCTTCTGTTCATATGGCCGAACCTCTTCTCTAATATCTCTCGGATCATATATAAGGGAGAACATCTTCGAGAATTCTGGTGGTTCATAAAAGGTGGGAATGATCTTTACCTATCTGTTGAAGTACTGGGACAGAGCAGCCACCCATTCATAACGACAGGCTAAAACACGATTGTTATTTCTAGCAAGGTCTAGTCCCCAGTCTTGTGGCGCATGAGGATGATTCAAGGATAAGGAGGCACATTGAGTAAGAGCTACCTGAGTGCGGTATCTGTTGACATAAGTTGATACACTCTCAGTTGATGCTTGATTTTTTACCATGTCTTTGAGAATCACATATTCTTCCAGGTATAGGGGTGAGTTCTTATCAACACTACGTTTGACTCCAGTAAGAGGGCGCTTAACTCGAGGTGAAACTTCTGGACGAGCTCTTATGATGGTTGGTGATTGTTGGAGCCATGCACGTCCTAGAATCATATCATAATTGAACTTCCCCTTGATGATATGAAATTTAGTATTTGTTTGATTGGCTCTCGTCGCTACTGTGAGAATAATGTGTCCGTAAACATCCCTGATCATCCCTTCAGGGTCTCTGACTGTTGTTAGCAAACGTGTAACTTCTTGTCGAGTTACTCCTGCTGCTTTGAGAGTTTTAACGCTGATATTATTTACATCCATGCCAGCATCAACTAATGCTTTTCTAAACTTAACATCTCTGAGACGTGTGGTAGTGAAAAGTTCCCTGTCGCGCCCTTCATCGTTCTTATCGACCATGTCCTCTAAAGGAATCTTCTCTTGAGCATAAGTGTCTTCGGCAAAAGATGGTAGGCGCTTACCAGATATGACTTGATTAAGGATAGTAAAAATATCTTTACGCCGATCCTTTGAAAAGTAGAGGAGCTCACACATGCGCTCAAATAATGATTGAATTGTTCGTTTGACCAGCTCCCTAAAGATGGTGAAGCTTATAACGGGAAGTGGATTTTTGTGAACACCTTCATTCCCCAGTTCCAATTCCCCAGACTCTATTTTTCTTTGAAATGCGTGTTATACCATTGCATTCACTGGTGGGGTGATTGACGAACCAGTGGAAGCGGCAATACTTCGAATTTGACATCTCCTAAGGAGTAGGCAGGCGTCGTACGAGTGGTAACTTGATGATCCCTTCTTGTACCCATGCCTCTAGCAGTTCAAGGACTTCTTCCTAGGGATTGGAAAATCAGAACAAGCTATATCGGGTTTTATATCCTGTTCTTGCGGTTGCTATAATTGTTGTTGCTGTCGCGGCGCCTTAGGCACACTTTGAGACCGAGTTACTCGTTGGTTTGGTGCCTGGTTCTTGGATAGAGTTGAAGGGAGGCGTTTGGTCTGTGAATCTTATCGAGATTGAGCCTTTCTTTTGGCTCCTTCATTACTGACAGCGTTTATTGATGGTTGAACGGTATATTGTTTGTTGATTAGTCATCGGCTCCTACGGGTGTCTCCATAATTTTATTTTCTTACGGATCTGGTTCTCTCCAATAAGGCAGGAGCAGTTGTGGCAGGCCGCTTCTCGGATTCTTGCAACTCAGAGAAAGTCTGGAAGCGTAAATTTTCTAAAAGAGCGCGATAGACAGGGATCATACCATTAATACATAGTTCTACCAATTGATGTTCTGTCACATTCGGATCGTGAAATCCAGTGCTTGAATCCTGAATATTTTCACGCGGTCATTGGGATGCTCGTTATTCCTCTGGAACATTCTTCCGAGATCTGAAAGGGTGACTTGCTCAGAGACGAAGAAGTACTTCTTGTATAAAGCGTTGATCATATCCTCTCAGCCAAAGATGTTGTTGGGAGCAATGTTGTTGTACCATGTGTTGGCTCTTCCAGTAAGGGACTTTGAAAATTCTTTGAGACGAAGCACATGATTATATTCATGTTCTCCAAGTTATATAGGTATCGAGAGACATGTTCACGAGTGTTCCCAGTTCCATCGTACAATGAGAAAGCTGGGGAGGAGTAACCCCTTAGTAGTAGGATTCTCTGAACTTCAGGCAGGTAAGGAGGTTGGTGCTGATAAATCGAGGATGATTTTTCCTTACCATGATTTCGTAGGAGTTCCTCCAGATCTTCACGGGTGACGACGTTGGATTGTTGGTTGCTTGGTGATGGACGATCAGTAATGATATGAACTTTTTTATCTTTTCGTGTCCTTGACGTCTCAGCATCAGTGGACATTGTGAGGTTGGTTCTGGTTTGCTCCGTCAGACGATGGCGCTGTTATGGAGAAAGTTACTCCGTTAAATTTTTGAGACAAGCTAGTACCTCTTTCTGAGTTGTAGCCTTATCTATTTGCGTTCTAGCAAGAACCTACTGACTCTGCATCAGATCAACAATGTTGGGCAGCATAGTATTCCCGGTGTTTTCAGTGGTCTTGTTACTAGGAGAAGGTGTGATAGTAGCACCGGTGGTAGTATTGGTACGAGGGGGGTCAGTAGTGCCAGGGGTGTTTTCAGAATTGCCACAACCAGCGCTACCACAACCAGCAATAGGAGTAGTAAATGCTCCAGACCTAAGTTCCACCATTTTGAATAACTGAAAATTGGCTTTTATAATTGAGAGGTTGATCTCCTGTTGTGGTCGCCAATTATTTTAGGGTGAAAAAAATGTACTGTAAAATAGTACTTTCAGGTAGGTTCGAGAGATCAAGATCGAACATGACGAGCCTATATCAAGAAATGGCTTCGATCACAAAGGTTGAGAAAATTGGGTAAGTCTTATGGGAGGGAAGCAAATAAGGTTGAGAAATCCTAGTGTGATAAGTAATTGTAGTGTGTGATGAAAATAGATTATCTCTAGGATAAATCGTTAATTATGTATATATTATCTCTTAGTTCTCTTTGTTCTTGTTTCGAATAGATGAAGTCATCTATTTATAGTTTGGAGGAGATACATTGATTTCTCGTAAGTGGTGGAAGTTAAAAAAGAAGTGGAGGAGTAAAAATTACAGAAGTTGGAGTGGAGTCATGTCCAAAAAATAGGGAGGACTTGTATGACCACTACTCCTTCTGCTCTCAATTGTCTTGTAACTGTCCCACTACTTTTTACCTTCCTTTTCGTAGATGTGTTTCCATAAAACATAATTTTCGTAGACCGCCAGACCAATACCCCAATGAGAATCCCCCCATGTGTTGTATTTGATATCTCGTAGAAAAATAGTAGAGTCGTGAACCACTATTGTTTGATTAGGTCAAGTCGAGTCAATGACTTGCAAGTCAGTGAGGCAAGTTTCCTAACTCACTAAATTGATAATCAGACTGGTTAGTGCCAAGTACAGTAAGTTTAGTGGTCATGTACTATCTTGGGAGTAACATGTCATAATTTTAATGGCCAGAAGTCAGCTTAGAAGTGACAAGGAACAATTCTGGAAGTGTTTGAATCCAAGATTATGAGGAGGTTTCCAAGAAAGAAGTCTTAATAGATAGCCATATAGGGACAACGCTGGCATCAGGCCAGCGTTGAGGAAGAGTTTCGCATCTCTTAAAGACGCAACTAGCAAAGGCTAGCGCTGGCTTTGTTCCTAGCGTGAAATAATGTGGTGCGTCCCTAAAGGACACAGTTAGAAGAGATATCGCTGGCTTTGTTGCCTAACACAAAGTAATATGATGTGCCGCTAAGTGAAGCAGCTAGTAGAGTCTAGCGCTGGATTCGCTGCCAGCAAGAAGTAATGTGTGTCGCTAAGGGACGCTGCTAGCAAGAGGCTAGCGATGGCTTCGCTGCTAGCAAGAAGTAATGTGCGTCGCTAAGGGACGCTGCTAGCAGAAAGCTAGCGCTGGCTTCATCCAACGAGAATGTGATGCGTCTCTAGGACGCTGTTAGCAAGGCTAGTGCTAGCCTGGTGATAACACGAGTAAAAGCTAGGGATAACCTAGCACAGAGGCAGAACGCGTCTTTGGAGGCATTGCTCTTTGATTGTGGCGCGTCCAAGAGGAACGACGCATAATTTGTGGCTTTTCCTTGATAAAAATGCTAAAGTGGCATATTTTAGGCTCATGGAAGCAATTTGTGATGTGTTCTTTGCGAATAAAGCATTAAGCTAAAATACGTCTTTGGGGATCAAGCATTATATACCCATATTTGATAGATGTTGTTGAACATCAATGCGCATTCGAGACAAGTTCAAGGAATTCAACTATGGAATTTATATGACTTGAGACTTGTTCGACATGGCATACATATTGTGAATATTAGAGAGGCTACAGGATCAGTTTAGAATGCCTGTAGCTATTTGTAGAAACTGCATTCTTAATTCGCATGCAGAATATATATAAAGATACAATATTTCATAATTTGATATAGAGTTAGGGATATATGCAGAAATAGTGCATAGATTTCCATGTTCATATTGTTAGTAGAGGGAGACTCTACAATTCTATCCCTTGTCAAAAACTCACCATTTACAGTGGTATTTAGTATGTGTGTGACTTTTCGTACGCATAAACAGACTGACATGAGTCAAGAAGCAAGTACTATGAATTAGCTCTTCTTGTTCTCCAGACCATAAATTGACAGTTTGGTTTTTAGAAAATGGAAGACTAACTCTCAACGTCCGTACATGAGTGAGAAATATGATCGAGAAACATGCTTCCTGATATAATTATGTGATACAGGCAGCCGGTACAGAGACATTCCTTGATCATCATAGATTTATCATTTTTACTATAATTGTTGTCTCTTACACTCTTAGATTCCTGATATAATTTCGTCTGATATAAGTGTTGTCTCTTACACTCTTAGATTTATCATTTTTACTAGTCTACTTAAAAAGAAAAACTTAAAGTAGGAGAAAAGTAAATATATTATTTCATTTTGATTTTTTTTGTAGGGAAGATAAATCTTTTACCAAAGAATTTTCCCTGTTTCTAGCGTCAAACTTTAACCACTAACAACCCAACTGATGGATCTAGTTGGTGTTCGTGGTCCGTACAATTATTATCCTAGTACTTAATGTTATCGTAAAAGGATTAGTATAATAATAAATAGATACATGAAGATAAAGAAAAGTAAAAAAATTGACAAGTGTTCAACGTGGTTCATCCGGAGACTACAACCATGAGGTAATGAGTTTGAGTCCTTGCTATCGATCAGTGAAGTTACAGTGGGATTACAGTTTTTATTTGGATGGAAAAATGCTCTTAGTGATAGAAGTTCTCTCTTTGGGTGAAAGGATGCTCTCAGCGACACAAGTTCACTCTCTAGGCGTAGCTCTCACCTAGTGAAACTGTCTGACCCTCCTCCAGATTTCCAACACTTCATTTATAGAGTTTTTGGTGTGGTCCCTACTCCACTCTCTCGTTAAGGTTCCATAGCGCGTATTATGGGTAATCTTGATTTCCACCTTGCATCTTGCTTCCCGACCCATTAATTATTCGCCATGCGACCATAGGTGGTAGTAGGGAGAAATAAATGGCCTTAAATACTGATTTCATTGTCCTGGGAATGCGTGCAACAACTCTTTATCTGCCCTGTTATATCAATCGATCTACGGAATCATCTGATCCCTTCGTTTGAATCCGCATGGGGATTTAGTAAAGCAAATTTACTGTGGATATTTTACGGACTCGCCGATGCTTGATGCTTGATGCGCCTCTCTCGATTATACCCCATGTATAATAATTGTTTTACAGTTACAAGAAGAAATGAGAAAATGTAGAATTATTAATGGTGATGATTGATGATATTAGTCTCCCAATAATAATACTTTGAATATTTCTGTTTAGTTGGTTTGATTTTTGGGCCTTTATTCTCCGGAGTTGGGGTAAATTACAAATACCAAAAAATTGTTTTTATCATTATGTTTGTTCAGTTTACGGTGATTGATCTAACCATCTATGACACTTGAATTTATATGCACATGGGAAATCAAACTTTAACATTGTAGCAGTTTCCAGAATAGTTATATTAATTTGTCACGAGAGAGACATCTGCTAGGATTTATTTAAGATAATTTTTTTTAGTATTTTTTTGATTGGAATTAAAATCGGCATTTAGTATCTAATGTTGCATGTCACGGACTGAAAAAGCTTTATTAGACCGTTTAAATTTTTTGCTTAAGGTGATTTTTTTTTATATTTGTAAAAGATATTGGATTAGTTCAAAGACTTGGAGCACACGTGGAGCACTGAGGTATTATGCGGACTCTACAAAGCCAATGGTACAAACTGTGCACATATCGTCCCTACTTATCCAGTCAAGTTCTTCCTACAAGAAAGCATCAAGGTATGACATATCTCCATTAGACCAAGTACTTTATATGGGACTATGTTCTCCTTGCTAAATTAGCCTCCATTTCCTCACCAGTTCTCATATTTGTAACAAGGGGTATATTATGGATTTATAGAGAGCAACCTCGTCGTGGTATGAAAATCCTGCATCGTTGTCTTCACAATTGTTATAAGTACAGAAAATCACCATCGACATATGGCGTGTGATTAGAGCCAAAGCAACATGTAACACTACAGCGACATACATTGCATCAAAACCTAAGATGATTAATATCTAAGCTAAAGGTATTATAGTAATCAACTTGTATTAATTTATAATTTATAAGGAAAAAGATTAGGTTAGAGAAGGGGGCTTTTTTCTTCACCAGTTTGGAACCACAGAGATCTTGAGCCCCTTTTCAATGGAGTCTTTCATTACACAAACCATCACCAATATAACATCATCATGAATAAACACTTAACTTTCACTGCCCGTAGATGTAGTCACTCTGATGCCGAACTGCATTAAATTATTTATATTGTTCACACCTATGCATTTACTACTTTAATTATACTGCTTTGCTTTAGAATTAGTTCTGCATTAAATTTATAATCACTAATGAATCTTGTTTATTAACTGCAAACCTTAGCTAGATTTACTAGTTGTATTTTTAGCGGCTACAGTTTAACGTTAGAAATAGGAAAAGATGTTAAAGAATTTATTTTCCTGTAATTCGACTTTCTGTGTGGAAAAAGGCTAAGTTTCTCGAAAACTTGACCTTTACATGGAGAAACTTTGTTTTTTTTTCCCGACAATTCTTTTTGTTTTTTCTTTAAAGTTCAGTCGAACAGCATTAGCCTAGTTGGGTGAGATCTTTTGAATACCGCCACTCCTACTACAGAGAAAAAACATTTTATTTTCTCTTAAAAATCACCTCTAAATGGTGTAAATATCTTGTTCTGTTCTCTGACAAACAAATTTGATTTTGCTTCTAACTCTTGTTTTAGTCTGTCCATTTACCAAATGAATTTTAGTTTGTATGACATTTATTTTTAATCAAACATTTATCCTTTTTTTAATAATAGTTTCTTTTGATTGTTGCACTCCAAGTTAGCTATTTGGGGTATGGATAAAGTTCGGGATGGTAAGCGTACGAGTATTTTTTATTTTAGGAATGTAAATTCGGTAATCTATTCGGTCAACGATTCGATTTGGAACGACATACGTATGTGTATAATTCGTTTTAGAGATACAAATACGACACATAAACTTCGGGATACATTAACCTATGAAAAAATCATTTTTAACACAATCTCGCCTTATGTACTATAATTTTATGATTTAAATAGACTATGTATATGATATGTACAATATAATCATCAAATAACATGTATGCTGGTGGTATAAGGCTTAGATTGGTGTATGCAAGAATTTAAAAAACAAAATTGTGATTGAAAATGATAATTTGGTGATGACGTGGCAAAGTATTATACGGGCTATATAGTTAGGTGGCTCGTATATACGCATATAGTTCGTTTTAGACTAGAAATTATAAAGTTAGGTCAGAATTCCAAACATACGAATGATACGTATCAATTTAGACGATACAAACGGATTCACAAATTATATGGATACAATTCGTGAATTTACTATTGAGAATCGATAATGCAGTGTGTGATTACCAAAAATCTAGCATCTTTGGGATCACAACCAAATGTATGTGAAATTTGATAAAGTACATTATCTTATCATAAATCGTCTCACCATAACATTTTATGAGTGAAAAAACAATCAAAAAATGAAAAGACACAAGAATCTCTGTGATTCAATCAGTAAAACAATTTACATCCAAAAGTAAAATAATTGGATCCATTCATATGATCATTCTTATATCTATACAGAAGAAAATATAAGAGAGATATTTTATACCAGTAAGATGACTCGATATAAAACATAATCATATTCCTCATGAATCAAATGAACTAAACAATTACATAAATTTCATACCTAAGCCCTTTGCTATTACTTTAATGTCTTCAGTCTAATTTCTCCTTCATTTTTCCAACCCCCTCTCATGCTAATGAGCATGGTATTTATAGATAAATTGATGGAGCCCACCAATTTACTTTCCACCTATTTATTCTTATCCATTCTTGGTGCGATATGTAGTTCCGCAAGGCCTATTCGCAATTCCCGCAAGGCCTGATCGTTCCTTCCGCAAGTCTTAGCCTGCGTATTGCCTGTTTCCCATAGTTTCTTTACATATTATCATGCACTTCTTCTGCGGTCTTGTAGTTTATTTTGGATTGGAATGACTTATGATCTTATTTGAATCATGACATGTTTGACACGTAGCTATTTAAAGTGATTCGTCATGCTTTAATTTTTTGCGTTCCGATGCTTGTAGAGTCGATACGTGTCAGTCATGCATCGATACTCATTATTAATCTTTATTGTGTCAGTCTTTCCTGCAACCTGTTGTCAGTCGAGCAATTAAAGTTGTATGTCTTGGTCAGTACACTTTACTTTCCCGCTACTTACGTGTTGGTTAGGTAGCAAGGCTATCTGTTTTGTGCAGTGTGCCTTACTTTTCCGCAACCCATGTGTTGGTCATGCACTAATGCTGTCAGGATCAATCTTTAAAGATTTTTCAGCTGTCAGTTCGATACTTTCAAAAGACTTTGTTCCAGTGTTTCTCGTCTCATCATAGCTCGTTACTTCTCCAATAGTTTTTACCCACGTGTACTTCAGATTTTATTCTCTCACAATTTGCCCCCTTTTTCCTTTATTTTTGGAATTGAAAGTTGTTAAAAAAATTTGAAAAAAATAAATAAATAATAATTACCTTTCCATTTTCCACGCCTGCAATAAGTCTTTTTCCCACATTACACCTTTTTCCACGCCTGCAATAACTCTTTTTCCCACGTTACACCTTTTTCTGTTTTTCGCTGGCAGTAACTTTCTTATTTTGTCAGTTGGCGTTTTTCGAGGAAATCAAATCTCTGAACTTTATTTCCTTTTCAGTTTTCGACGGTTCGACGGTTTCAGCTTTCTCTTATTTAATACCAATTATTTTCTTCATTCCATTCTTTACACCTTTTGTCTTCTCCTTCTTAAAGTTACAGCACTTTTCATTCCTTTAAGCTTTTCTAAGATTCTTCAACATCTTTTCATCCTTTTAAACTTCTATAATTCTGAGATTTTTTCATCGGGATCCAGTTTTTCCCATTATCAAAGTATTCTTCTTAGATTCTTTTACTCCTATGTAAGTAATTCTTTTGCCTTTTTTTTTTTGCGTTTGCTTGATTATTATCCCCTGTACGTAGATTCTTTTGAGTTAAATAATGATGATGATGATGATGCTCTTGACTGTTTATTGCTTATGAACAATGACTAAAAAGTCGTTGAATTTTCTTTTAATGATTGGTTATTTTGACATGATCGTTGATTTCTCCTGATTAGAGAATCATGATGATTTTATTGTTTTTTTTTTTGTAACTTTTCTATGCTGCTATTGCTTTTTGATCTTTAGTAAGCTTATTTTTTCTTGTTTTCCTGTGTAGATAAAAATCTATCATGGCCGGAAAAGGTAAAACCAAAGTTACTGGTGATGTTTCTCATCAGGATGATCAATCGTTACTTAGGAGACCATCATGTTATCTTGTATCAAGGAGTCATCCTTCGGAACCTTTAAGGCCTGCGAATGCCCGTGTTCCAGTCAACAATCCTGCTCCTCGAGACAAACGTGCTCATGACAATCGCAGCTTCAAACACATAAATATCGAGGAATTCAATAGGGTTCATGGTCTCCATTTATTCAAAGTCTCATTTTATGACTGTGTTGAAGATGAAATTACTCTGGAGATGATGAAAGGTTTTGACTATTCCAACAACAGACTATTAATTCCTGCGAGAAAGCTTTAGATGTGGGTCTTCATCTTTCTTTATATGACAACAAAAATCCTTTTCAATTCGAGGTTCTTGCCAACCGCAATCAATCCCATTATAGTTTAGTTCGGTCCATCAAACAATAAAATGAAAATTGGTGGCGAGTTCTTGATGAATGTAGCATGCGCAGTCAAAGAAGAACCAACTTCACTTGTTACGTTCCAAACCTTGCGGAACGTAAATATTATACGGTGGAAAATTTCCATGCTACTTATGCGGACAATGTTGCCGTAAAGAATTTCAAAAAATGGAGTGTTGGCCCAAATCGCAAAGGTGGTGAGGGGTTCCGTCTGTTAGCGGAAATTGACAACGCAAAGCTAAAGTATATTCCGGGAACGATGCTTCCTCTCAAGGAAAGGATTCGGGAAGATCATGACTACAAATGGTACCGCACCCCTCTTGTTATTGAGGGTCCATGGGTTTTCGGGTCTACTCCCAATAATGTAGCTTACAATCTTCTTACTCGCTTCAATGGTTATTGCCCTTGGCGATTAAATTTTATTGATTGCAAGTTCCCACTTGTCGTTGAGGTACATATATTTTCTTTCTATCTTTTGTGCTTTATATATTGTTTAATGATTAGAGTTTCCATTGAATAATTTAATTTTTCTCTTCATTTTATAGCCACAAGTTGAGTCAGAGACTGTTCCGTTGGTTGATGATGGCGCACAAGATGATGCTAGGGTAAAATTCAAGGCCGCACCCCTTGCCGAAAAGGTATTACTTTAATCAGACGACTTCTTATATCATTTTAGAATTTCATCTAAAGAAGTATTGTGGTGTATCTATAAGGTCTGAAAAAAACAAAGGGTGCACCTCGTGCTTCTACAGATAGAGAAGAGGGTGAAATTCATGATTCTACTGTTCATCTTCCACTCTCAAAGGGTGAAGGAAGCTCCGCCACGGAAAGACAAGAAAATGATCGTCATGGTCTTCTTCAATTAACGAACTCAAAATCTGCGAATCCAGCTGGTGGTGAGGAAGGGATTTCTCATGCTGCCGAGAATGTCTCGCAGCAAACTATCGCTCCCGATCCTTCTTTTTATCTTCAATTCTCGCATCTTCCTGGTGATGAGCCACTTGAAGCCGCTTCCGATGAAGATGACTCGGTTGATGAAGGGGATCGAAACCTTCAAGAAGATCCCATAATTACTGCAGCAGAGGTGATCCTGCAAACTCATGTTTCGGAGGTAGATGAGTCGGCCATTACTACTTCGACAAATAATGTGCCTTCAAATACTATGGATGGAGTTGGCCCTACTAGTGTTAATGCGTCGGGAATAGCTGTTGCTGATTCAGTTAAGCCAAATTGGGAGTTCCCGCATCCGAGCAGAGAGAGGGAAATTGGAGAGACCTCCAACCTCCTGGATAAAGAAGAGAAAGCTTTTCGATGGTTCATGTCAAAGAACCTTCTGTCTATTCCTTGTAATTTTCTTCCGGTGAAGTCGGATAGTTCTTCAGTCTCTCGGTTGCGTAAATCCATGGAGACTTCTCCATATGAAGCAGTTAGAGATGCATGGTTGAAAGATCAGGATGAAGCTGTCGATCCCTTATTCCGCATCGCTGAACCTTCTTCTCTAGAGGAAAACTCTCTCACTTGCGGACGGACATGTGTATTCTTTCCTGCAACAAGCTCTTCTACAAGTATTTTAATTATTTTTCTTCCTTTTGGTTTCCTTTTATTGTTTTAATTTGATCATAACCTTAATTCTGCATCTTGGACGAGGTCAAAGTGCGGCACATACCGCATATCAATTCTACAAAGCGCGGTCCACCATGATGGAGTCCCGATTTAGGGCCGTAGAAAATGATGCTTTAGATTTGAAACGGGAGAATGATGCGCTCCGACAACAAATGTTTAATCTTCAGAACCAAGGTTTTATTCTTTCTCGCAGTTACTTTTTCTCTTATTTTATTTCTCTTGTTTTTTGAACTACTTCATGGGATTAACGGGGGATTCAGAACTTGTGTCTAGGATGCAGCATAGGATTACACAGTTGAGAGATCATGTTGTAAAGGTTAATAATGAGAATGTGGAGGTCAAGACAAAATTCAATGATCTTGTAGATAGTCATGATTCGGTTATTCGGAAGTATAATCAACTGGAATCGCAACATCGACTTGTATTCGTGGAAAAAGTTCGCAAGAAAGTAGAATTTGATGCCACTTTGCTGTGGACTAAAGGTTGCGTCTCCGAAGCACGGGCAATATCTGAAAGATTGGAAGAAGAGAACCGTAAGCTTTGTGTGGAAAGGCGAAATATCCTTGCGGGATTTTCCCATTCTGGATCGTATCATCATTCTCATCTTTCTTCGTATATCGCTCATCTCATTGAGGACAGAGATAATTCTTCTGCGGAGGCTTATGCTAAGGGAAAAGCCCTTTCGGATGCTCAAGCTACGGTTCTAAATTTATCTGATTATGTTCTTCATCGGGAGAGCGATATTCTCCGGCTGCACAAAGAAATGGAGAGATGCACATCTAAGTTAAAACAGAGTTAATTCAATGTCAACATCATCTCGAACAACTCAAATCCGATTACATCGAGCTTTCGGGAGAATATGATTTCCTTGATATTACGAAAGATGCAATGAGTCGTGAACTTGTAGAGTTTGAATCCCTCGCTAGAGGTATCCTATTTGATTGTAAGCTTAAAATTCAATATTATTCCCGCATCGATTAATCTGTTACTTTAATTTCAGGTTTTGAAGAAAAATTTAAGGACGCAACAGCAAGAGTTGCTAAAGCTGAGGAGGAGCTTGGTGCCGCAACTACTAGGATAGAAGAACTCAGCAAGCAACTTAAGTTGTCTTCCGCCGAAGTTAATGAAGCACAAACTCATCTTGAGCTTGCCTCCTCAAAAGCCAACGAAGCGCAAACTCAACTTGAGCTTGTATCTTCTAATGCTAAGAGTGCTGAAGAGACTCTAAAACATGAGGCTGCGAAGAATGAGAGCCTTATTCGGGATTTAGCTGCTGAGAGGGGGAAAAAAAACTTTTTGAAAAGAAGAATCCAGACATGTGAAGCTGAAGTAAATCAGTTCAAAGTTGAGATTAAAAATAGAAAAGCTTATATTGAGTGGTTGAGAGTCGAAGCTAAAGCTAAAATTGCAAAAGCGGTCAATAACACTCTTGACCAAGTACAAGCCGATGGATTTACAAAAGTTTACAAGCGCAAAGATGTTCCAAATAATCCTCTCTTTAAAGACGTTCTTCCTGCTACTTAGCTTTCTTTTCTTGTTGTTTCCTTCTTCTTCATCTCTTTGTTGTAGTTTCTTTTTCATCTCTCCTTATAACTTTATTCCTGTAAAACAGATTTTGAATATACAATGATTGTTAGTTTATTGTATGAGTGCAATTTATTTAACCGCAAGAAAATTTTGTACCTTGGGTTATATTGTGGGTGTAACACATGTCTAACTTCACTCGGGCACAGGAGGAAGTCAAGATGCGGCCCGAAAGTCCCTTAAAATGGAGAAAGATACAACAAATAAATCACATTAGGCACCCATGTTGGCGAAAAAACCAATAGTCATACACTCATAGACATTCTCATGGACTTTCTTAGAGATGTTACATTTGTAGCTTTACCTAAAGTAAAATTGAATTTCGTAATTGTATTGTTAACTGTGAGCACTTCCTGAAGTGAAAAATACCTGATATAAAAATCAATATAATATTAGACATCTCTGTTGTAAAAAATCTTGTAGTCATAGGTATTTATTTGGATCTTTTAGGAAGATTGCATTTGATGCGCTTTACCTATTACAAATGCATACTTTTGCACAATTGCATTATGGATACATGATAATATGGTTTGAGATATTGGGCGTTCCAAGGATGTTGTAGAATTCCTCCATCCATATTTTGTAAGTGGTACGATCCTTGTCCTACAACACCATGTATAATGTAAGGTCCTCCCCACGTAGGTGCAAATTTTCACGCTGCTTTGTCTCTTTGATATTCCGGGATTTGCCGTAGAACATATTGTCCTTCCACAAAATTCCGCATCTTTACTTTTTTACTGTATTCTCTTTCCAATCTCCTTTAATATTCTCCAATTTTTGAAGTGTAACTTCTCTTCTTTCTTCTAGGTCATCCAACTTTTCCAACATTAAATCTGAATTTAAATTTTTCTCCCATGCTTCTTTTCTTGTAGTGGGTAGAATGACTTCCGTTGGAATAATTGCTTCTGTTCCGTAAGTAAGAAGAAATGGTGATTCACCAGTGGATTCCCTTCTTGTGGTAGGGTATGCCCATAATATATTATGGAGCTGCTCACACCACCGTTTATGGTGACCATCAAGAGTTTGCAATTGTCTTATTTGTTGCTTCGGCTTGTCCATTACTTTGCGGATAGAGTGGGGTTGACTTGTTTTCTTTGTATATTGAATTCTTCGAAAAGCATATCTATATTTTTCTCTTGTAATTATTGTCCATTATCAGAGACTATGGCTACCGGAATTCTAAATCTACAGATTATATTTTCGAATAAGAATTTAAATACATCAGTATCCTTGATTCGTGCAAGAGCTTTGGCCTCAACCCATTTAGTGAAATAATATGTGGCTACAATCAAATATTTTATATTTTTAGTTCCTTACACCAATGGCCCAACAATGTCTATCCCCCATTTTACAAATGGCCAAGGGTTGAGCACCGAATTAAGTTCTGTTAGGGAGCTTTTTTTTTTCGCATAGCGCTGGCATCTTCACACCTTTTTACCATGTTTTCCGCATCCTTATGCATAAATGGCCAATAATATCACTGCGTTTTTGCCTTTAATGCCAGTGATCGTCTTCCACTATGATTTCCCGCATCTCCATAATGTATATCCTTGAGAATTCGCAACCCTTCATTTCGTGATAAACATCGGAGTAACGGTCCCAAAAAAGACTTTCGGTAAAGAATTCTATCCCGCAACTGAAAATTTACAGATTTTGATTGTACCTTCCTTGTTTCTTTAGAATTTGTGGGTAGTATTCCATTTTGCAGATATTGTTGTACTGAAACTCTCCAATCTTCTCCAATTCGGTCATTTTCTATTCTTTGTGGGAAATTTGCATCACTTTGGATAGCTACATTTTTAGTATCTTCCCCAATTTGTTCTTCCATATTTTCAACTGCCCACAACTTGATTGATGGTTCATAGATACGTCCAATTTATTTTTACCGCTGATGTATTTCGATCCTTTACCATTGAAGAAATAAATGCTAACGCATCAGCATGTCGATTCTTATCTCTAGATAGTTGCCGAAAAGTTATATTTGGAATCTGAAGCGCCAGTCTTTGCACAAGATTTTTATATTCTTCAAGTCCTCATCAAGCGCTTGATATTTTAATTCAACCTGTCGAATTATTAATTGTGAATCACTTGTGAGTCGGACATCGCTTATTCCCAACTCAATGATGAGCCTTAGGGCGTGAACCACAGCCTCATACTCTACTATATTATTTGTATGTTCATCGAACTCTAGTCGGAATGAATGTACCATTCTATCCCCTGTAGGGGTTATAACTACGATTCCAATTCCCGCACCTTCTTTATTTCTGGCTCCATCAACAAATACTTCCCATATTTGGGGATTTACAGAGTTTAGGATGTCCTGAGGGTCATCATCTTCAAATCCAGGCAAACCTTTAATTTCGGTATCATAAAATAATAAGTAACTACATTGATAAAAATTAGGAAACGAAAAATGAAATATGGTTGGTTATTATTTTCAAATCCGGGCGAACCTTTAATTTTGAAATCATCGTCCAACGAAAAATCTGCAAGGAAATCAACCAAAATTTTCGACTTCTGGGCAGTCTGTAATTCAAATAATATGTTGAATTATTCGATCTGTGCGTTCCATTTTGCTATGCTTCCGACTTTTCCTGCATTCTTCAGTACTGATTCCAATGGTGCTTTGCTTGGTACCCGCACATAATGTGTCAGAAAATACGTACGTAATTTTTGGGTAGCAAACACCAGTGCTAAGATTAATTGTTCAATTTGTGAATAATTTTTTTCTGCGGGATTCAAAGTCATACTGATATAATACACGGGTTTTTCAATCTTCTCATTAGTCCGGACTAGCACCGCACTTAGTGCGTCTTCGGTTGCTGTAATATATAAGGCCAGAACTTCTTCAGGCTTTGGTTTTCACAGTGCAGGTAATGCTGCGAGATAGACCTTGATATTTTGGAAAGTTTGCTCACATTTCGCATTCCATTCAAATTTATTTTTCTTTTTCAGAATATCAAAAAAGGGTTTGCATCTCTCCGAGGATCTTGCGATAAACCTGCTGAGTGCGGCCAAGCAACCATTTAGCTTCTGCACTTCTTTAACATTCTTTGGAGATGGCATATCTACTATTGCCTGAACTTTTGCAGGATCAACTTCAATTCCTTTTTTGGTAACTAAATACCCCAGAAACTTCCCTGAAGTGACCCCAAAAATGCACTTGTCCGGATTGACCTTCATTTTGTATTTCCGCAAGGATTCAAATATCTCTTTCAAATCTTGTAAATGATCCTTTGAAAATTTACTTTTTATCAGCATGTCATCTACATAAACTTTGAGTGTGCGGCCTATCCATGGTTTAAAAATTGCATCAACAAGCCGTTGATAAGTTGCTCCTGCATTTCTCAGCCCAAATGGCATTCTGGTATAACAGTACAGACCGCGAGGAGTAAAGAATGCAGTGTGCTCTTGATCTTCTTCAGCTAGTGCGATCTGGTTATATCCTGATTGTCCGTTCATAAAAGATAAGGCTTCATGACCTTCAACTGCGTCCACCAACTGATCTATGCTGGGGAGTGGATAACTGTCTTTCGGACATGCTTTGTTTAAATTGGTGAATTCTATGCAAATTCTAACTCCGCCATTCTTTTTTGGTACAATCACCATGTTGTAAATCCAAGTTAGATATCACACTTCTCGGATGAATTCCGCATCCATGAGTTTTTTTAATTCCTTTTCAACTGAGACATGATATTCGGGCGCAACTTTTCGTATGCGTTGCCAAAAAGGTGTAGCTTCGGGTGTATATTTAACTAATAATGTACAATGTTTGGGTCAATGCCTGGCATGTCCTCCATCTTCCATGCAAATATGTCCATAAATTCTCGAAGTAATATGATCAAATTTTGCTCATTTTCCGCCTCCATCAGCGTTCCAATCTTTATCAATTTGGGAAACTTTTTCGTTCCAATGTTAACAATTTTGGTCTCCTCTATTGGGGTAAAGGTAGGTTTGGGAGCTCCTAAGAGTGTGGGAGCCCCCTTTGATTTCTATGCTGGATAACTACATTCATCAATCTTTGGCCTGGTTTCCATTATGGTACTCCCTTTAGTTACTTCATCTATTGCTTTACTTCCCGCAGTCTTAATCATATACTGGTTGAAGGCTTCTTTTTTAGCCTTCATCTTGCGCTTTTTTTTCTTATTTTGTTGCTGCTGTTGCCGCTCTTTATTCATGCGGACTTCTGCCATGATGCAAGATTTTGCCTCATTTTGATCTCCTCTTATCTCCATTTCTCCTTGCGGTGTTGGAAACCGCAAGTACTGATGATACGTTGAAGTTACTCCTTTCAAATATTGAACCCAGTGCCTTCCGATGATAGCATTGTACGGAGATGGAGCCTCCACTATACTGAATTTTTTCATAATACTTATCGGACCCGCCGCAATATCAAGCAGAACTTCCCCTTTCGGTTTTGAAGCTAATCCGTTAAACCCATAAATTGTGTAGCATGAAGGAGTTAACTGATCATCTTTTAACCCCATCTTCCGAAAGGTATCATAAAACAATACATTAAGTGAACTGCCCCCATCCATGAGAATTTTCCTTACATTCCATCCAGAGACAGGAAATGTTAGTACCAACGGGTCATTGTGCACTTCAACCTCTTGATCAACCTCATCTGTAGAAAAAGTTAATGGGGATGCCATCCATCTTTCCCATGACTCAGTAACTCTTCTGACAACCTTGAAGACTTCATGATTTTGGATTCTTTTTTGTAAATTCTCATTGATAGCTGCAGTCAAGGATGATTGATTTAACTCAGAATATGTGATCATGTTTATAGTTCGATTATTTTGGGGAATATTTACAGCTTTTCCCTTATCAGATCTTAGTAGTTGATCATTCGATTGAATAAATTCTTTTAACTCCCCCGCATCGATCAACCTTTGCACTTACATTATTAAATTTTTACATCGTTTTGTGGAATGACCCCGATAACAGTGGTATTCACAATACTCCGGTTGTTGTTCTTTTGTCCGCGGCCACTGGAAATCTGGTCAATTTTTTATTGCATTTAAAATTTCGGAATAAGGAATATTGAGTTTAGTAAAAATTTGCTCCTCAAATTGCTGGATAAATTTTCTTCTTTCATCCATCTTAGTTCGCTTTGATTCATTATTTGGAATTTTTCCCGCAAACCTCTCCCCAAATCCGGATGATGGTTCTATAGAATTGGCTCTTTTTGCATTCCCTTGTTGTTGTGATATTATTCTTGGATGTTGTTTCTGAATGTCCTGCAATCTCGCACATTTTTCAATGATATCTCTGAGATCTCCTTTACTTTTTGGATTTGTATTATGGATATCAACAAAGAATTGGCTTTCCCGATTGGCTATTCCCCATTTATAACTATTGATTGCGACTTCCGGGGTTATATCCCCAATTGTTTGGAAGATCGTTTGCCAACGATATGTATAATCTCTTATGGTTTCTTCTGTTGATGAGGCAAGTGAGTACAATTTGTCCATTCCTGCATCTGCGTGCCGATTGTACATATATGCTTTTAAGAACTTGTGGTTCAACTTGTATAAGAATTTATCGACCCTTCTAGTAAATTGTCTTACCACGCCAAGGCTATTCCTTTTAAACTTGAAGGGAAAAACTGGCACATGACAACGTCATCTGGTTCCCAACGTGTCATGGTGTGATTATAATATTTCAAATGAGTCGTTGGGTCTTTTGTCCCATCATAGCATTCGAAAAGGGGAATACTACATTCATGTAGTATTGATGTATATGCCAGGTGTGGTGCCAATGGTGTCCGTCTTGCTTCTTTTAACACTTCTTTTAATCTTCCACCCTCTTTATTCTTCAAATTCTTTATTTCTTCTCGCATTAATTCCATGTCCTCATAGCATTTTTTCTATTTGTCATTCTGCAACCTTGATCCATCAAGATTATACTTGTCTGACTTATTCCGCTGGCGTAGGGATTGCACCACCATCACTCTTTGATCTCTATTAATTTTCATCTTTCTTCCTGCGGGTCTGCTGGAGCTTGCTTCTTGCCCCTGTGTTCTAGTTGTAGATGGTTCTGCACCATGTTGGGCTCTTTCTTTGAGTGCTTGATTTTCTTTGGTCAAAAAAGTGCAATTTGTTCCGCACAAACTCGTTGTTCCTTTCGCATCGCATCCATTTCTTCCATTAATTGTTGAATGTGATCCATACTGTTTTGAGAATTTTCTTGGGATGAACAACTAGTTGAGTGGCCTTCAGAATTATTTATATGGTTATTATTGGGTTCTTGCTCTTGTGACCTTCTCGTCATTTCCCTCTGTTGAGGAACACTTTTAGCATTACTATCTTGATTTCCTGAATTTGCATCTTGATCTTGCACACTTCTATGTGATACTGTCCTCATTTGTGTATTTACTTTTGTGGTGATGTAAATTCTTCTCAACTAAAAGTTGTGTTGTTGTAGAGATTTCTTGTCCAGTATTCTAAAAGAACTCAAATAATAAATTATGTGTTTCAAAAGGTTTTATCATTCTCAATAAACTTGCAAGACAATTTGGTTGAAAACAAATGATACATATTACTACCAAGCTCAAACACTAAATTAAAAATTTATTTCACTGATCTTTGAGGTATCAGTAATTTAGTTGAACATAAAAATCAATTATTTAATAAATACGACATGTTGTTTGGTGAAAATTTCTTGAATTCGAGAAAAAAGGCATATATAAAAAATATGATCATAACGACCAAATTTATATATTCATCAATTGACCTGTTTCATATATACAACTTTTTTCTTATGGAGCCCACCAGTTTACTTTCCACCTATTTATTCTTATCCATTCTTGGTGCGATATGTAGTTCCGCAAGGCCTATTCGCAATTCCCGCAAGGCCTGATCGTTCCTTCCGCAAGTCTTAGCCTGCGTATTGCCTGTTTCCCATAGTTTCTTTACAGATTGTCCCGCACTTCTTCTGCGGTCTTGTAGTTTGTTTTTGATTGGAATGACTTGTGATCTTATTTGAATCATGACATGTTTGACACGTAGCTATTTAAAGTGATTCGTCATGCTTTAATTCTTTGCGTTCTGATGCTTGTAGAGTCGATACATGTCAGTCATGCATCGATACTCATTATTACTCTTTATTGTGTCAGGCTTTCCCGCAACCTTTCGTCAGTCGAGCAATTAAAGATGTCTGTCTTGGTCAGTACACTTTACTTTCCCGTTATTTACGTGTTGGTCAGGTAGCAAGGCTATCTGTTTTGTGCAGTGTGCCTTACTTTTCCGCAACCCACGTGTTGGTCATGCACTAATGCTGTCAGGATCAATCTTTAAAGATTTTGCAGCTGTCAGTTCGATGCTTTCAAAAGACTTTGTTCCAGTGTTTCTCGTCTCATCATAGCTCGTTACTTCTCCAATAGTTTTTACCCACGTGTACTTCAGATTTTATTCTCTCACACAGTGGATTTGAAATTTTAAAAAATTTCTATCAAAACCTAATTTTCAATTGCTAGATGTTAATAATATCAATAGAGAATTAGGGGATAAATAACTTAGCTTGCTTAATCCAAGTTAACTCTGATCACAAGAAGATTTCCTTTACTTTTGTATTTCCTATCCATGTTCGATCTTTCACGAATTGACGCAGTCACTTGATACCACCGATTGGAAACTTCAAAGAAACAGAACAAGAGAAGTTCTTGTTTTGTTTTTCAAGTAAAAGAAAAGTATTGTAGCTTATTAATACTTTTTTTTTTATTGGCTCGAATATTGTTTATATACAAACCAATAGTCGCTCATTGTCTCAACTAGAAATCAACACCTACTTCAAGGAAAGGAAGAAAACTTCTTGTGCGTTTTTGGAAGAAAAGCTAAGATAGCTTTTTACGAAAAATAAACCGTGAGAGAAGAAACATGTTTTGGATTTTTTGGGTTTTCTAATAAAATACTTGATTGTATAGGGATGGATGAATAAGAAGGCTTAGTTTTTCTTAGCTTGGTATATAACTTTGATAGCTTGTTTTCTTTATATAGTTTTCATATTAAAATCTATCCCACTTGTTTTTAAAAACTTTTTCCAAATACAATTAGGTCTTTTGGGTTACAAACAATTTTAGCTTTCCTTAACCGTATAGAATTCTACGTGTCTCACACGACATCAGATACAATTAAAGAATTACAAGTCATTCCACCAAAGACTTGGAATTGACAAACACTCTAAAATTATTTGTTTTAGTAAAAGTAAAACTCTTCCTCTACTTTCTTACAGTAAGTCCCTCCGCTAATAACGGTATTCACAAATTGCACATAGGCGTGTAATAATTACACGTCAACTCCTATGCATATTTTATATTTTAGTCCTATGCGATTATTTTATGGTCCTATATCTATCTATATGAAGAAGAAATCATGTAAGGAAGGGGATTCTTTTTTGTAAGTTTTCCGTATTGTTCTTCTAATAATCACTTAAACAATTTAAGCGACCACTTTTCAGTCTAAAATAATAATTCCCGCACAATAATCCAAGGGAATACACACTCGATGTCGGATACCTTATTGAATATATATTCTTACTACGCACTCATATCGATCCATCTTACTCAGATATTGGATCTAAATGACCTTACTACTTTACAAGACAAAATAACCGGAAATACACATAGGGTATACACATATTCCCAGGATTTAGAACTTACGTAAAGTAGTAGCTTAGATCCATTCGCAAGATGACAAACAGTGAATAGAAATAACCGATCGGTTCGATATAATCCTATTACATCAACCCGCTAGATTTAGAAGTCTCCACTTCTATGGTTGAGATTTATCACATACATACGTAATTATCATAGTAAGTTACAATTTAACCAATGAATATAATTCACATAACTTATGAAACAAAATGTCGCAAATATATTATATTCCCCACTGTATGTATAAATTACAACAAATATATTCGACAATATCTCACTAATCATGTTTAATGTAAGCTACTAAATTTAATTTAAACTACGATGTCAAATTTATTGTTTTAAGGAATAACCCCAAGATTTACCAACTAAGAGAAACTCCAGTGGAATGGGAAAACTAGCAGAAATTCCAATTATACACCTACAGTGGGATAGGCAAACTAGAAAAATGGATTGGCAAACCCTCAAATCTGAGGGTTTTCCATATGCATCTTAGGTAGAGTCGATCGACTCATCCTGAGGCGCCTGGCCTAGCCTGGCAGCCTCGTCTCAAGTTGAGACGAACGTCAACTCAGGTTGAGATGAACGTCGACTCAGGTTGAGACGATCGTTCTAGATTGAGTTGCCAACAGCTATATCATCCAACGACTCTTATTTCACTCCTTATAAATTCAACTAATTTCAACTCCAAAATCACACCTTTTACACCCAAAAATTCTTATAATTTCACTTCAATCTTAATCTTTCCATTTTGCTACTTTTGGGTTACAAACATAAGAAACAATAGTGCATGTTATTTCCTATTAGCTTCTTATATTCACGTTTTTTCTTGGTTTTATACTTTGTGAGTCTTGTATTTTGGTTTTGCAATTTCAAACACATTCATAGTCACTTCCAATATTAGCCATGTTAATATTGGAATGATATTAGTGGTCAGAAGACATAATATCAGACTAGAATCCAAAGAATTTCGTAGGCTTGGACAAGGTATTCTCGGATACCGAGTATTCAATTCAAGTTTCAGAGAAACACAAGGTGGTTTATCACTAAAAATTTGTAATTTCTTCTGCTAATGTTTATGTAGTTATTAGATATTCAGTAAGTGTATCTGCTTTATCTGTACCCAGAGTTTTTCAACTTGTGTTTTGTTTACTGGGTAAAATAATCTCCTAATTTTTTCTGCGTATGAATAGATTGCAATTTAATTTTTTATTTGTTGTTTGTTGGTACTTTTGCCGTAACATATTTTCGTAGGAGTTTACTCTGATTTCCATGCGAAGAGTTCTTAAAATGCCCAATGGACATGTTTTCGTAACATGTTACTTAACTTCCTTGCTGAACCTATAAAATAACCTACGAAGACTATTCATTCACTTGAGGACCATAACGCTTCTGAGAACTTATTCCAAGATTGGGTATGCTTTTGGATTATTTTTGTATCGTTCTATCCTTGTCTTTTTTTCTTAACTATTTGACTCGAAGAACCCGTACCGCTGGGAAACATTCAACTTCAAAGTTGCTAATTATGTTGTTTTCTTGAACATATTGAGTATTACCTCTGATGTAACTTTAGTAGAATTGGAGAGTGGAAAGATTACTGTTGATAATTTTCTTTTGAGGTAAGATGGAGAGATAGATATCAATTACAACGGAAGGAACACCTGATCATAGGGAGGTGCATAACAGAATTGCTTGATTTTATATGATCTCTGCAGACTCTTTCCGGGTTTTTTTTTTGAATAGGGTAAGAACCATGGCATAAGGATTCTATTTGTTGTTGATTCTGCAGGCTTAGTTCAAAGTTTGTTTCCTCTTCTGTCGTCCACGTTGAAGTGGTATTGCCTTGAGATATCGACATTATGCATCTTCAATGTGTTTAAATTTACATGGTTTCTATTGTAGGATATGTGAGAATATCGCGATTATACTTTATGGACAAAAGGTTGACGTCAAGAACATGCATGTGAAAGCAAATCAGGTTACTTTCCATAGGAAGAAATATTCAATACTATGAGAGTCCTGCAAAGAGTAATTACAAATTGTTCTTTCCATTTGATTTTGCTAGATTTGTTTAGCGACTGGATGGCGTATTATGTATTAATGTTGTGTTAATATTTGTAAATTTTCAGCCACTGGGATCAAGAGTTCTTAGCCTTTGGGCTTTCCAAAGGTATGTAGTCGTTTTCTGGCAGCGGTTAAGCATATGACTAGTGATCCACCAGGTTGTCTTTCGAAGTTGAACTTTAGAGATACATTATGTTGTATGACTGATTAATTGCTTCGTTATTCAGAGAATTATTTCATGTTGATTGTTCACAGTTGCGAGTCAGTAGATCAATTTTATCAATTATATATTTACAAAGTTGTATCATGTACATGTTCGCATAATTATACTATCCGAGTTCCATATATAATTCATGAGTTTTTAATATAACCAGAAGCCATATAAACATCTGAGTTATATGGATCCCATGGACGAACCTTATGGGGGTCCCTTAGTGTTTAAACTAATCCCTGATTTATGTGCATGATTATAAATTTATGGCACAATGGTACCGCGTCTGACTCCATGTCAGAAGGTTGTGTTTGGGAATCACGTCAAATTCACTGTCCGACTTTAGTTATCTTGGGATTGCTAAAGTTGATAATAACAAGAGCCATATTATCAGTTCTAAGATTTCCCACCCTCAAACTTTGCCCCAGTCTGGTGTATTCATGAGGAATACTGAAGCATACCATCTGATATCATTACTAAAAAATGGAAACTATGTCACCTAATGTATTTCACAAGTGATAAAATGTATTAAGCTAAGTATCCATTTAATATTTACCGTAGAAATTACTGCTATTGTAAACTGGATCAACTCTCAATTAAAGCTGCAATCTGAAACTACTACAAGTTACACTACAAGTTTCACTAAGTCTGTAAACAATTTGCATACTGCTCACATTCGGGCCTCAGTTGATACGATGCACCTTATTGGTTCTATATGTGGTATCTACTATTCTAGGGACACCTTAGAAAGAAGGAATTTATTGTAAAATTTTACTCCAGTATGCTAACTCTATCTCTGCAATGTTCAACCCTATGAAGACACCATAATTATCCAGTCAGTCAGACCAAGCAATGGAGAATTAAATAGAATTAATCAAGGAATCATATCCAAATTTTTTGTACTACCCTAGAGACGCATGTAAGGTGTTTTTGAAAATGCCCTGATGAGTATCCGTGAAAGGAAAGAAAATTTTGGGCTTATTAAGTTGTAGGCTTTTTATGAATCGGATTTTTCCTTGACTTATTTTATTAAAGAGTTAGGGTTACGTTAGAGAATAGAGTTCTACTCTAAGAAGTTTTTACAAGTGAAGAGTTATAAAAGAAGGACAACTACAACAAGAGAAACTCTCACACAGTCTGATTTTTGACATCTTACATTGAGTTTTTTGTAGGGTTTGTTACAAGTTGAAGAAAACCGGTCGCAATTGAGTTTCCACATCTAGGGTTTTCTATAATTGTTTTTCTTCTTAAATTTAATTCAATTTGTGAACTCCAAATAATGAGTAGCTAAACTTTTTATTGATTAGGGAGGATTTAGAAACTCCGTAACATTTTTTATTAATCAATTTTTGCAAACAAAGTTTTCTCATTCACCTCTTATTTTTTAATCGCGGCTTCTCTTTCTCCTGTAAATTAAAGCCTTTTAAAATTACTAAAACACACTTTCTACTGTAATTTTTTTGGAGTTTTTGAATAGGTGTGTTTCCATATCTTAATTGTTGAATCAATATGATTTGATTTTAAATTAAGTTTCTTTATTAATTTGTTTGACTATTCAAATCAGTAGTAATAGAGAATATGGACGGATTGGACCAATTAAGAAAAACAAAAAAAAATTCAAACCGACCTGATGACAAATCAGTAGAAGATATACTTATCAACCATGATGTCAAGTCTCTTATGCGATCTAAGGTAAGTTGAACTAGGTAACAATTTGGGGCAAACCCCTTTCTTTTTCCGTTGCTTTATGTATGAATTTACGGGTGTTTTAGGGTGAAAACAAATATACTGCAAAATGGTACTTTCAGGTAGGTTCGAGAGATCAAACTCGAACAGGACGAGCCTAAACCAAGAAATGGCCGTTCGCATCCTGCTTTGATCACAAAGGAGGAGAAGATTGGGTAAGTCTTAGGGGAGGGAAGTAAGGAAGTTTAAGAAATCTCAGTGTGATGAGATAGTGAAGAATGGATTATCTCGGGGTGAATCGCTAATTCTGTATATCTTGTTCCATATAGGGTTGGAGCTTGCACTTGGCCAGCGCAAAGTGGTGACGCGTCCCTGTTGTGCGTCTTAGGATTAGAAAAGTGCCTAAGAAGCTAGTGATGCGTCCTCGGGTAGGTTGGCGCTAGCTAGTGCCAGCGCCTTAGAGGCTAACGACTCGTCCCTGGGGACGCGTCAGGAATTTTGGTTGGCACTGGCTAGTGCCAGCGCCTTAAAATCTTAGTGACGCTTCCCTGAGGACACGTCAGGGAATTAGGTTGGCGCTACTGGCCAACGCCTTAGAAGCTTAGTGATGTGTCCCTAGGGAGCGCGCCTGAAATATTTTATGGCACGTCACTGAGGAGCGCGCCTAAAATTAGGTTGTAGCGCGTCACTGAGGACCACACCTGAATTAGTTTTTAGCGCATCACTGAGGAACACACCTAAAATTAGGTTGGCATTGGCCTTGCGTCAGCATAGAGTGGTGGTGGTTTTAGAGGACGTTGCACATTTTTATTATGGCGCGTCCAATAAAGATGTCATATGAATAGTGATGCATCATTAAGCATGATGTTAAAATGATATGTATTATTAAAGACATGACGTCAATTGTGATGTGTTCTTTGCGAATATCACATTAAGTTTAAATGCCTCTTTGGGGATTAAACATTAGATATTCCCAGAATATGCGTATAACAGTAAATTAGTGTTGTTTAAATGAGTATCGACATTACTCTAGGAATATCACTAGAGAAGACATTGGATACTAAACAAGCTCTAGGAGTAGCACTCGAGAAGACTCAAGTTGCTCTATACTAGTGGGTAATCCATCTAGGGGCTTGAGATTTAATAGATATATTACAAGGTGAATATAGAACACATGTAGTTATTTGTAAAGACTGTATTCCTAATTCTCCTGTAGAATATAGGTGGAAATACAATATTTCGTATTCTAATGTGAAGTCAGAAATATGTGCGTGAATATTCGCGGATACTTCTATGTTCCTGCAACTAGGCAGAAGGGCGATTTTACAATTCTGATCCTTGTCAAAAAACCACCATCTACATTAAGTCCCTTGCGTAGTGAGGAACAGTAATGTTGCGCAGTAACCACCAAATGGTGACAATATGTTTATAATAATTATATATGTTTAACCATAATTTTAGAGTATAAGGAGATGTACTTAGCTCATGTTTCTCCGAGATTGAGATATGTGCCCCTTAGCATTAACCCTGATTGGGATTAATAGATTTCCATGTTCTTGCCCGAAATTTCTAATTCGTGAGCCAAGGAAACCATAGATGTGTTGAACTTCTGATCCAGTCACATTGGTTGAGCATCTACCAGCAGCCAAGTTCATGGAGATTACTTCTATGAGAAGCACCATTGGTTATGGGCGAAAATTGGTTAGCTCTGTCTCCTCTGGGAGATATCTTTGATGTAGAGTTGGGACTTAGACTCAAACTTTCTTGTGAGCAAGTAGTAGACGTCGATGCTTAGGTTTTTAGTATGCAACGATCAAGTACTAGTGGCAAAGTCAGTAAGGCGGAAGTAGATGAGATATAGGACACCTGGAGACGATGCTTTGAGTTGTAGCTAGTAGCAGCAAAGTTGGAGATAGTGGAAACCGACAGAAGAAGATGATGGTAGATCTGAACCACGGGTGGGGTTGGCGGTGGACTCCAATGTTCTTGTCATAAACTTGAACATATTAATTCTTTAGGTACATAATATTTCATTGGTTTAATCTTGTATCAGATGAAGCACTGAACAGCAGGGCGGCAACATCAGAAGTTGTAACGACATGGTCACAACAGTGGAGCAGTGTCGATACAAGGTTGATGTGCCTTCTAGTGTGGTGAGATATTCTTGGGAGATGCAGGGGACCTCAGATGATAATATGTCTGAGAAGATAAGAGTCCATGGGTGGATAAGGTCTCTATAAAGCTGAGTCTTCTAACGTCTGGAAACCCTAGTTTGTACACCATTCACTCCAGAAGTTGTTGAAGTTTCATACTATGTCGGATTTTGATGTTTAACCCAAACTTTCGAAGCCAAGAGACCAAACTATCATATTCAAAAATAATCACTTGATTCGGAGTTTTCTAGGTTGGCCAACCATGCGTATACATTTGTGATTAGTAATCCCGTATGAATTATGTAGACTTGAGTGTAAGAGCCATATCTCCTAGCTCATATCTCCGATTGATATGCCCTTTTGGTATGTTATAGCAGGGACATTGATGAACACTTCTTATGAAGGATGTTTTTCCCCATTCCTTACCGATTGATGTTGATTTCCGAGTTTGTAGAATGAAGAGGTAATAGTAGGAGTAACAACGATGGATTAGAGAAACAAACATGACTGTTGTTGGGAGATAGCGCTGTGAAATGTTATCGTAGTAAAGATGTTGGCTTCATGAGGATGCTATCTCTGCGAATAGTGTCTCATCTGTGAGAAAATCCATCTTCGATGAAAATTCCTTATTTTGTGGTAGGAGATGGCGCTGGAGAAGAAGGCGAGTGCTAGAGGTGTATGGCGTGCACACTGGAGGAGGAAGGCATGTATCCGAAGAGGCAGGGTGTGCACCGGAGGAGGCACAACGTAAGATTTTTATAGTGAACATATCACTGGATCCCTGACCAGCAACTTATAAACCAATATTCTGGAAGTTGAGAGAGAAACCTCAATTTATGGTGACTGTGTCATTGGATGTTCGTTTTAAGCTGGAGATGGTTGTGGTTTCCAATTCTAGTACGTGTCCAACAATAGAATCATGTGGTTGAAGTAAGTAGCATCAACAAGAGTGGGGTTACCGTTGTTGATGTGATCAGGTAAGAAGAGGAGACTTCCTAGTCGTGTGAGTACTGATGTAGAGAGGTTTTACTGCTAGTGTCGTTGCTGATCAGACCTTCTAGTTGAAGGATATTATTGTGTTAAACTTTCAAAAATGAGGGAGTCTTCAGTACCCAAGTGTAACTCACTTGGATCCTCTACTTGGCAGAAGATTAAAAAAAATTATCGTCACAGATCCATGCTTCTAGGAATTTGAGAGGGCATGGGAAATCATGAAAGTTGGAGCCGTCCTTTGTTGTCGTTGAAGTGATGGGACTGGGCAAGTATCTGAATTGAAGTTGAATCCATCGTTGTCGTCTGGGTTGTTGAGATGCAACAGGGATGCTTTCTGACTTTATGAGAGTCGCACCTTTTCATACTCCTTAGACTCACAAGCTTATTGTATTCGAATTTGCAAAAACTATAAATTTTTGTCAATAGAAAATTTCAGAAGTATAGTTCTTGGGAAAAACGTTGTAGAATCATACGACCTTCATTTTGGATGATTAACCCCCCCACCCCCCACCCCCACACACACACACCATACCATATTTATTATAAAACAATTTCATATGTCGTTTTAAGGGGAAAATCCAAGTTTTGAGCTTGTTTAGGGTGTCAAAACGACCCAACAGTAAAATTAAGGAAGTATCCAGGAAAATTCTGACAGTTTTCAGACCCGACACCGCTCGCCGTTTTTGCTATAACTCTTAGCTCGTTTATCCGATTGATGCGCCCTTTTACTATGTTGTAATAGACATCCATACAAAATTTTTTACATAAAACTCATGCCAAAATTATTCATCAATTGTCACCAGATTCAGAGTTTCTAGGAGGCAATGTAAATTTGCTTTTGATGCGTTTTTTGTGAAACATCTTGTAATGGCTCTGACTCACATAATTCCTCAAATAACACTTTTTAATGAATGTATATGATATTTATAAGTATGTAAAATAATATTTATGGTTCATGCTCAAAAATTTTTATTTTTGAGATGTTCTGACCTAATATACATTTATTCTCTCTATTTTAGGGGGGGTGACCAAAAACAGATAGTTGAGCCTATGAGTGAAAAAACAAAGGTTACCGTTGATCCTTTCGTAAATGATGCCTCCTCCAGCACTTAAAATCATAGGATGAACCCCGCTTGTATACTTATCGAGGATAGTTAAGACGGACCGGGAAATTTTCACTTCCAATGTGTCGGGTTTCGGTCCGTTTGGCCAGCTTCAACTTCCCGATACGTCACTTGGAGAAACCGGACTTTCAAATTTTTCGGACCAATTCGATTTTTCCAAACAAATGTTCGTCAATTTATCCCAAATTTCTTTATAAACAAACAAACTTTTATATTTCAAGGGTCATCGAATCCTACATATGATTCCCATCATTTCACTATGAAGATATAATATCTCCTGTCATAGTGGTCGAATACCATCCCCTGTTACAGCTAACGGTCTTCTGAGTTTCCACTTGTAAGTGGAAGCTAGCAGGCCTAACAAAACACACCTTTCCAGCAACGGATGGGGAAGATCAGTCTCGTTATCTACCACCGTTCCAGTGACCGTCTTCCAGGTAGACACCCGTAGGTGGGAGCCCCGGTAGGCTTGGCAATTCACATTACTAGGTCAACCTCAACAGACCTTCTTTTACGAATGATATTAACTACTCAAGAGAGTTAATAATCATTTCCGTATCAATGGTATGAACTGTCATCATAAACAACAACCATTCTTCTCAGATGATATGAATTGCTTCTAAATAGCAACAATCATCTCCAAGTCTCATTTGGTGATATGAATTGGTATCCAACAATCACCCTTCATTTCTTATTAGATAATATGAACAACCTCGAACGGTAATAATCATCTCTATCACATGTATCCGATAGATGATATGAATTACCTAGCACAGTAATAATCATCTCTTGTCGCACATTTTACACAGTTATCAGATGATATGAATTACCTTGGGTGGTAATAATCATCTCATACTAGGTAGTATGAATAGCCAATAATTGGACTACAACTACCTCGAGAAGAATGCAATCATCTCAAAATAGATGGTATGAACTTCCGCGCAGCAACCAATTCTTTCAGATGATATGAATAATCTTGTGTTGAACCGTATAAAGACTGCATATATACCCTTCTCCGTAGCTCGAAGGGATCAAGCATGGCCGTAGTTCGTCAATTTATTTAGATAATATGAACTACCCTCAATAATAACAATTATCCGTTATTAAATATCAAATAAACTTGTTCATTAATAGTACATATAATGAGTTACGAGTAAAGTACTACTCAGTAAGCCAACGATACCTAAAACAATCCCTATTTTCCAAAATACTCTTGCACCCAAAAACTAAATCACATTCAAGTTAACAGTCAGCTCTGAAATGGAGGTTATATATATCAACAACTAGAAAATGAAATCAAATTTAGTTCATAAGCCAGGGATGTTACAATTTTAACAAAAACAGGTTACAATGGATTCTCCAAATTGTATCTGGTCCATATAAGGCTATAAAAATATCGTTATAGTAAAAATAAGCTAGCCATTTAACAGTAAGAACTGAGCAGTTGTCTCGCATAATAATTATAGTGCGCAACCTAATGTTATAAGAAAAGATACTTACACATAACCATAAAATAATATCACTGTATGATGCCCATAACAAACCACACCAAGCACCTCCAATTTGCAAAAATAAAAGACATTCTCAATTTGACACAAATAGTCAAAAAAATGTCACTCACAGTACCTTAATAATCCAAACTAAACAACCACGATATATCTGTATCTATTTTTCTATTTCCCTTGATTTATCACTACTTAATCCAACCATGAACTCCAACCATTCAAACATTAAAGTCACACATTTTAACGGCAGTTTAATTAGTAACAATATTTGCCGGTTGAGTTTGATTCTAGTACTTTTGAGTGCAATTCTGACATCTACATATACTGCAGTTCCATACTATCAAATAGTGCTACACACACTAATTCTAAATAATGTAACAGTAAGCAATCCGACATCTCCTAACTTATTAATCGATAAAATAATAAATTGTTGAATCATGCTCACCCGACCCTAACTACACCAATAACACAAGTGAACTACTTCTAGCACAACACACAAAATCCGTAGTAAAAGGGCAACTGTCCATTTTAGTAGTAAACAATAAACTAACCACTTAAAGAAACATCAGAGCATAAATAGGACTCATCCCTAAGCTTTAATCTTGAAGCTAAAGGAACTGTGAAGTTCAATCAATTATCTAATATCTAAGGGTATCTAGCCATACAAACAAAACTAGTAAAACAATAAATATGGCTCCATTTCCCCATTGTCGTACCCACCACTCAAACATATATTCACAGTTTCACACAGACACCAAAAGTGAAACATCATTTTACAAGTCTATTCATGGAAAATCATAGTTGCGCACAAACAATACTAGGAGCACTCAAGTTCATTATCAATTAGTCTTATCTCAATTTGATCACAACTAATAGCTTATCTCATAGGAAACATGATTGACATGCTCAAACAAACAAAATAAATATTCATACCAAGCATTGTACTTAATCGATCAGTACGGTTTGTGGAATGCTCATATTTCATATGATTAATTATCCATAGGATATCAACTAGAATGCTCATATTTCATATGATTAATTATCCATAGGATATCAACTAGAATAATAACACGACACACACAAATATCCACAGGATATTGGTGGACGGAAACTCCTTTATCATTTTTAGAAGAGTAACACAGAAAGAGATTTATACCAATGGATGCAAATGGAGAACATGCACTATTAGTTAATTCGACCATTTCAAAGGATAATGTATCACAATAGCAGGATTCAGTATCCAAATAGATACCACCAATACCCACCACTAACATTTCCAAGCACTACAAAGTACAAAATTCCAGTTATAAAATACACTTGATCCATGGTTCATGTAGGTAGCTCTCCACTTAGTAAATTCAGTAAATGTGTTCTCGCATGTATCAATCACTAATTAAAACACAATTTAGTTCTCGTATCAGTGTACAAATAAATTAACAAATTACATGGCAATATTTCACATGGATGCATAATCAGTCGAGCCCTTTCTCAACATTCAATAAGCAATTTAGATACAAGTAAAACTTGGTTCATTTCCTGTTCTTGTGTGTACTAATTACTTACTACCCAAGACCAAGTGTTAGAACTTGTAAAATCCACGAACTTTTATGTCAACAATAATATTTTTTCATATCACCTAATCAGAAACCTAAAGCAATAAAATATGACATCGCATTATTAAAGATACATAAGTCATCAGAGTTCATAAAAATATACAAGGGAAACAATAAGAACCTTTAATCATTTTTCTCTTCTTTTTGGGGCATTTTATCGAACAACTTGTGATTATCTAGTTGTTGGTGAAAAGATCATAGATCTTGAACCCTTTTTTTACAACTCCTTCCCTGCAAATTTCGAGTTGGGTGTTAACCCAACTCTCTAAACACCACCGGACTCGAACATATTCAAAATACAAATCATCTACGATAGAATTGATAGAATTCTACATTAACGATTTAATCAATTGATTGAATGAATGAATTGGTTCTTGTATACAGGACTCTGGTTAGTTTATATACTCAACACTTGTGTGTACAACACACTTCTCACACACACATATCTCACACACTCTTTGCACATACACACCTCACACACTTACAAAACTCACATGCTTTTACCTCCCTCAAGCTCAAGGAGGTTTGAAGTGGCTTCTTGAGATTGCACATGTCTTTGCATACACACACCAAGCAAGAGAATGAATTTCAGAAGAATCTGTGGGTGTTGAAGTATGAAGTGTTGAAGAAAGCACCAGCGGCAAGGCCAACGAAAAAATTAGTGACCCAATGCATTCCCAATGGCTAACGGCAAGGTTGCCAGATTATGGTGCCAAAACCTTCCAGGAGAAGGACAAAAAGAGGAGCATCATGAAAACAGCCATTCCAGACAGACTTGGAATTAGAAGACTTTTTCTTCCTTGTTTGTCCATCAAAGAGGATGCTATAGTTGTGCCAAAAACATTGGATTCCCCAACAAGAGCACTTGCAGCAACATCTGATGCACTTCCAGCACTGCGAAAAACAAGTAGAATAATACACCACTGTATTTATCCCAGCCAACTGTTGAAACAAAAATAGCGCTGCACCCACGCTCACAACTTTCTAGTAGCAGGAACTGAATAGATCAAACCATCCATCCTCTGGTTCCACGGAACCCTGACTGCCTGCACGTAAATCATTCATAACTTCAGCAAATCTTTCTTTTCCCAGAGTGTCTTTATAGCTCTTTCAGCGTCAGTTGTCCTTCCTTGCTGGAAATTCCTTGAGATGGCATCTAATTGGAAATTCCTTGTTCTACCAAACTTTTATGCCAATGATCCTCCAGTAAAGGAACCAACAGTAGCTCCAGCAAGGGATGTGCTAACAATCCATCCCTGTAATACAGCATTCTCAGAAATGCCTAGATCCTTGGACACTTCACCTTGGTGCAGAAGTCCAAGGCATGTGCGGAAGTAGATTCATATATTCCATCTGTTACACGGGCTATAGTGTTGTACATTTCATTAGACATGCCACCAGAATTGGACACGAATCCAACAGATCCAGGCCTGTATAGCTTGCACTGGATGATATTGTCAATAGTTCCAGCAGTGTCACCAATTTTAAATGCTCCAGCTTGAATGCCACCAACAGTGGCAGGTCCAATCAGAACCTTATTGTTTTCCTTAGCATATGCAATCCACAGTGGAAGGTCCAATTAGAACACTAACATTTATACTCCAAGTACTATTATCCAGCACTAAAATCTGGAACCAGACATTGAAACAAAGTCTTTTCCACAGGCTACAATCCTGAGATTCAGAAATTTATTAAGCACCAAGCAATAACTGATTTAAGAATTGACACATCCACACAGGAGGTTTATTATTCACCAACAAGAATTGGTTCAAGAATTGAATCCTTTATTTTGAACAAAAAAAATGAAACACCTAACTAAGATAGAATAAGAACAACAGGGTGTATACTGAGTATACACAAACTCAACAAAGAAGACTCCAAAATGTATTGAGTCCCATATCGGTTACGGAGGCTATTTCTATAATTGTAAAACCCATATGAGATATGTCAGTACACACACCAACTCCAATTCGACATCCAAACATAGAAACATCATTAGAAATCGCAAAATACTTCAACACTGTAGTGAGGACTGCCTTGAAATAAGATGTGAGATTGAAGTATGAAGAATGAACCATAAGCAGGATGTGCAGTCTTAATTTTCACCCACAAACTCTCAATCTACTTCTGAATCCAATTGAGTGGAACAACATTAAGTTTTAACCTAACTAGACCTTGGTGTAGCAGATTAGAACATGCGCAGACCCATTCGGCATCAAGAAACAAGAACAGTAGATTCTGATCAAGAAATTAGAGTTTAAAAAATAACCTAATTATGATGTAAATCGGTGAATGAAGATGAAACCGGATGTTGTTGAAGAGTGACAAAGAAATTGAACACATGTTGTGAAATTTGAAGTAAGCAAAAAAATGGGGTTCGAGATTACCAACATTGATTTGATTTAAGCAGTTGAGGTAGAAGAATCAAGTTTCAATGAAGAAGAAATTGCAAACCTGTATTCCCAAGAGCTCAATTGTTTTAAAATCAAATTCCAAATTCGAGAATCATGCTTGATCCTGTTTGAAGACGTTGCAGCAGAGATCGGGATCAAATCCAACTTGCAAAACAAATCTTCAAGAACTCCATTTTTCTTCAAGAACTGTGTGTTGAATCAAGAACAGTTGAGATGGAGAAAAAATTGATGTTTTAGAATCAATGTGCTGATGAAAAAGGATCGATACCCTCAGATAAATATGAGATTGAAGCTCTGATACCATGATAGAATTGATAGAATTCTACATTGATTCTTCTTTAACGATTTAATCAATTGATTGAATGAATGAATTGGTTCTGTATATAGGACTCTGGTTAGTTTATATACTCAACACTTGTGTGTACAGCACACTTCTCACACACACATATCTCACACACTCTTTGCACACACACACCCCACACGCTTACAAAACTCACATGCTTTTAATTTATACATAAAACCTAATGGCCACAACACCCATTCTTGGCTAATTTAAGAGTTCAAAACCTTAAAAATTTGTATCCAGTCACAGATCCAATATTTCTAATTCTGTAGGACTCTAAAACCTCTATGAATTTCATCCATTCGTCATCTATTCAAACGGCATCAACATCAGACGTTGACTGATTTCACAGCCAAGAATTCACGGCAAAAACCTAGCTTCTCGGCCAAAACCTTTAACCAAATCTTTTACAACTTGTATCACAAGTTCCCTGATAGAAAATAGAAAAATTCCCATAAATTTTAGTCACAACCAGTTTCTGAGATTCTTTTATATTGATTGAGAGAAAGAAGGAAATTGCTAAGGAGAGAAGATGAAAGAATACAAAAGGGAATTACACCCCCTCGTTTCTTAAACTTTTGTGTTTTAAAAAAAACACCATTTGCATGATTTCAACGCTAAGCCACGTGTTAAAAATTAAGGGAAAGCGTAGGCATATGTCTATCTCCATGCATATCGATTTAGACATCCAAAGGTTTATCATAAGGCATACTTCCTATTTAACCACTAACAATTAAAATTCAGGCTGCCTAAAAGTGTTAAAGACAATTGAGCATTAACGTTTAAACATTGTCATTGCTGAATTTGACATATGGGTTTAATTAAACCCGTACAAAAGTTTAGAGTCTCACAATGGTTTTTGGGATAGTAGGTTGGCCTACATAAGTAGTTTGCAAGATAAATTATTTTCTAAGATAATAATATTATGATAAACTTGAAATCCCAAGCATGAATGCAGAAATATTGTAATCATTTTGGAGGAATTACGAATATTTCAAAAGAAGATATAGGGAACTATTGGAAAAGTGATTGTAGATTATTTAAGCATTGGAATCTTTGAGCCACTTGTCGTGTGTCACTACCCCTTCTGGTTTATCAATGTTGATAAGCTTCGTCTTATTTTTGGCAGGGACGGCTCCAAATTCACTTGATAAAATATTGAAAGGGATCGGCCTCCTATTCACATCGCGTAGTCATAACGGGGTTGGTCTCGGGATCAAGTCCCCAAGCCTCGATGGGACGTGGGATAGCTGGTTGTAAAGAAAAAGATATTGACTAGAGCTTACTTGGTCGAATCCCAAAGTCTTTATTGAATCCTTAAGATTTACTGATAACGAGGAACCCTCCTTATTGTTGTGAATCCATGGACGCCCCAGAACCATGTCGTAGTCTGGATCTTCTTTAATAATGTAAAACTTTACATCTTTGAGGTGAGCAGTGGTGGGAATTCCACGATCGTTCTCTTCATTGTTCTTGTCGACCATGTCTTTCAAATGAGACTTGACTTGAATGGGAGTATTTTCAGCAAGAGATAAGCATTTACCGGATACAACACGATTGAGAACACTGAAAATATCCTTGCTATGTGCCTTTGATAAGTAAAGAATTTCGCACATGTACTCCATCAAGGATTAAAATTTTCGGTTAATAGATTCCCCAGAAAGAGTGAAATTTTTGACATGGAGCGGATTCCTATCGACATCTTCAGTCCCCACGTGTAGTTCACCTGAATTTATCTTCTCTTTGAAGATGTGTTTCAAACCATTGCATTCGCAGATATAATGGTTGACGAATCGTTGAAAACGATAATACTTTGGATCTGACATTTCTTGGGCTATTGGTGAACATCGCAGGTGGTAACTTGATGGCGTCGTCTTGTATCCAAACTTCCAGTAACTCGAGGAATTCTTCTATGAGAAAAGCAAAGTCTTGGAAGGTTATATTTGGTTTCGTATTTTTCTCATGTTCTTGTTGTTGCTGTCGTGGAATCTTGGCCAGACCTTGGAATGGGGTCGATCCTTGGGATGGTACTGAGGATGAGGTTGGATCTGACAGGAAGCGTTTGGTTTGTGACGCTCGCTGAGGCGAAGCTTTCCTCTTGGCTCTTTCGTTTCTGGAAGTACCTAGCGATGGTTGGATAATATGTTGCTTGTTGATCAGTCGTCTGTTCCCACGAGTACTTCAAAAACTTTCTTTTCTATAAGGCCTTGTTCTTTCCAGTGGGGCAGGAGTAGTTGTCACAGATTGCTTAGCGGCCTCCTGGAGTTCAGCGACGGTTTGTAAATACAAATTTTCTAACAAGGCTTTGCAGACTGGCGTCACGCTCTCGTTGTAAGGATGTTGATTACAATATGACAAATCCAACGAGTCTTCCTTTTGAGTTTGAGGAAATTATTCTGAGTCTTCATGAAAAGCAAATCTAACATTCCTCCTGGGCCGAGTACTTGTTTGTTCCTTCGATAAACGATTTGTAATAATTCTTAAAAGGTGGATCATCTCGTTCTGTATCTTGATAATATCAACTTGATTTGCTAAGACATCTTTTAGGATTTTCCTAATATTAGCTATATCGGTTGGGTTTTGAGCATACATGGCCTCCCAAGGAACTTGACCAGGTAGGACGGATTCTGGAGTAATTAGAGAGACTCCGCCGGTACTTGAAGACATGGAATTGAGATTGAATACTTTTTTGAACCCTTTCTAGAATCAAACATCTTGAAAATTAAAGAAATGGATTTTGTAACCGAGAGGATGACTCCCGCTGTGGTCACTAATTGTTTTAGGGTGAAAAAAAATATACTGCAAAATGGTACTTTCAGGAGGTTCGAGAGATCAAGTTCGAACAGGACGAGCTTATACCAAGGAATAGCAGTTCACGTCCTGCTTCGATCACAAAGGTGAAGAAGATTGGGTAGGTCTTAGGGAAGGGAAGCAAAGAAGGTTGAGAAATCCTAGTGTGATGAGTAATTGTAGTGTGTGATGAAGAATGGATTATTTCTGGGATAAATCGCTAATTCTGTATATATTGTCTCTTAGTTCTTTATGTTCTTGTTTCGAATACATGAAGCCATATATTTATTGTTTGGAGGAGACACACTGATTTCTCGTAAGTGGTGGAAGTTATTAAAGAAGTGGAGGAGTAACGATTGTGGAGGTTGTAGTGGAGTCATGTCCAAAAAATATGAAAGACTTGTATGACCATTACTCCTCGTGCTCTCAACTTTCTTGTAACTGTCCCACTACTTGTCACCTTCTTGTTGGTGGATGTGTTTCCACAACGCACGATTTTCGTAGACCTCCATACCAATACCCCAATGAGAATCCCACCATATGTTGTATTTGATATCTCATGGAAATAGTGGATTCATGGGATGCCAATTTGTTTTAAGTCAAGTCAATAGCTTGCTAGGTCAGTGAGGCAGCGTAACTCACTAGTTTGGTAATAAGACTGATTAATGTCGAGTCCGGTAAGCTTAGTGGTCATGTACTATCTTAGTAGTAACATGGCGTATTTTAATATCCAAATATCAACTTAGAAACGACATGGCGCAAATATGGAAGTGTTTGTAACTAATATTGTGCGAAAGTTCCAAAAGGCCAGTTGTGGCGTATTTTCAGAAACTTGTGCTAAAGGTTTGTCTAGCAACCATATAGGGTTGGCGCTGGCACTAAGCCAGTGCAAAATACTGACGCGTCCCTTTGGCGCGTTGATAAGTGCTTAGTTTACATATTTCTAGTGTCAAATCCATTCTTGTTTTAGCTATAATTCTTGCATATTATCTTGTTATTACTTTGTTTTCTATTTTATTTGTTTCCTTAGGTGAATCATCCGAAATCAATGGAAATGGTGTTGAAAAGAGCTAAGAAGAGGAAATGAGTTCATTTTGACATGAGAAGAAGTAGTTAGAGCTGAAAATACACTTTTGGAGTAAAAATCCAGAAATACCTATGGCTTGGCCTTAATAGAAATCTAGTCGTAGCACTAGGAAGTTAAAAATAGTTCTGTCATATTTGCGGCTGGGAAATCATCTCAACCCATCCGTAGAAATATCCATATTCACGATAGGAGTGTCGGGTCCATATTTAAGGTTAGGAAATCACTCCTAAGCTATCCGTAAATTGTGATGAAAATATATAAAGATTTTGAAGACAAAATCTTTTACAAGAAGAAGATACGAAGCTAACGCAAAAATAATTAGGTCAATCAGACGTCGAATGAAGGAGTTATGGCCGAAACAGTGGAGGAAAGAAAAGTAAAACTCAGACTTAGTTACGGCCAGGAAGTGACTAGGACGACCCAGCCGTAAGTGACCCGGACTTTCACCCCAAAAACTCATATTTAGCTACGGCTAGGTCGTGGGACCAATTCATAGTCGTAGGAGGACTACTTGGCACGAATTTGGACTTCTAAAACTAGTAAAACACGATCTCGAAAGGATTCTAAACTCTAGAAAACAAGGAAACTTAGTTCTAATGGGATTCTAAAACCTAGAAGGAGAGGAAACTTGAGGGCCAAGCATTGGAAGCTATGAAAGAAGACATTTAAGGATCAAACAAGATATTCTAGATCTCTAACAATTCTACCTCTTCTACAATTCTACATCTAAAACCTAGGGTTTACCCCTTTAGGGGGAAACCACCATTCTTCTTCATCTTATTCCTTGTGATATGAGTAGCTAATTCTTTTGTTGATTAAGGATGAATTTGATAGGTTTCTAAAACACCTTAATTAGTATCAATTGATTATGCTTTATTTGTTATTTTTCTTGTAAATTTCGTATTTTACATTTTATTTTATTATTTTTTTGAGATTTTAGGTACTTCAGAGTCATGAGCAAAAGAAGTGAAATATGATCTCAAGGTATTTCTCGGAGGCACTTGGTGTTAGCAAGCTCGGAAAATAGAAGCACACAAGTCCCACTTGTGTCAAAAACAGAGAATTACTAAGGGACATCCTGCTGTTCTATGAAGCAGTGTTATAGGAAGTCTTATTCAGGGCTGCCCCGTATCCAACTAGTGGGTGGTGCCTAAATCACTTCTTATGGTTTAACCTAAAACTAGGCTGGGCTTTCCCTATCTCTCTTTTCTTCGGACTAGCTCACTACTGCAGAGAGTATTCACGCCGGCAAGTTGTTTGAGTACAACGAGAGGCAATGGGTTTTTGTTTGAAGTTGCAAATTTGAGAAAGAAAAAAGAACTGAATGTGTTGTTGTTGGATTTGAGAAGATGGTGTGCTACTGATTACCATCGAGAAGAACAAGAACATGGATCTGTAGTCAACAGAGAGAGTGGTTCAGTTGAGTTCGCTGTAGAATTTCAGTGAGATAGGAAAGGAGATGGGTAAGAAATAGAGTATGGGGTTTTGATTAGACATGAGCATTAACCAGATTCTGATGGTTTGTGTTCGGAAATATGGTTTGTCTTATACCCAAGCTTACTACCGAGAGAAGGATGGTTCTGGAGTTTGTTTTAATGAGTCTGTGATGCTGCCCTGAAGATTATAAATGAGTTTGATTCGAAATTGTTGAATATGTGATTGGAATTGATTGCAGGTTGAAGAGAAGCTATATAAGCGCCAAGCACATCAGTAATTCATCAATCTCTCTTCCTACAGAAAGACGCACAGCAAATGTTCGACTAAATGCACAAACTGATAGTTTTGGAATCACCAGGCTAGCTATGGGTCTGAAGGTTATGAACAAAGTTTAAGGTCAGTTTTCGATCCTAAGATGGACACAGAAGTACTGGGTATAATTGTTAGAATTTTGAGGTAAGGTTTTGACTGAACTGATGTCGTTAAATCAGTTAAGAAGTTGGGGTCTTCTGCCGTTGGTTTGTTAGAGAAAAGGAAAGTTAGTCTATGTTTAGCATTGTTTCTCTGTCCTATTATGTATTTCCTGTTTCAGCATTCTTTCCCTTTTGTTAATACTTGTATTCCAAGATATGTAAATTGAAGTCAGGTCTATAAATACAAGCTTTTCTCTTTTGGTTTTCTAACTCCATCTGTTAGCAACCCCAACTCCATACTAGACTCATCCCTGTCAACACCATATTCAACTTCAAGCTCTAACAAATCAGTAGACCAAACTCCACCAGTTTCTCCCCTACATCAAAACCTACTACATCCCCTTCCATTGCCCACTACCCCAATCGCTTTTGTCTTGCCTACATCTGATTTTCTTTGTTCCGTTCTCCCTCTCATTCCTACTGCACCTAGAACTCAATTACCAACTGTCCCTAATCTTAATCCTTTCACTGTCTCCTTCCCAACACCCGTAGTACAAAATCAACATCCTATGGTCACCAGAGGAAAGGAGGGTATTATACAGAAAAAGGTATTGTTGGCATCAAAACATTCAAATATTAAAGGAGGGTATTATACAGAAAAAGGTATTGTTGGCATCAAAACATTCAAATATTAACGACTCATTATTTGAGCATATATGTTATTCGCGGGCAAAAAAGGATCCTAAATGGCGCAAGGAAATGGATGTCCAAATTCATTCTCTTCAAAAGAATGACAGTTGGTCTATAGTTCATAGAACTCGTAATGTGAATCTGGTGGGTTGCAAGTGGGTGTTCCGCATAAAGCGGATTGTTGATGGTACTATTGAACGGTATAAAGCACGTCTTGTGGCTAAAGGTTTTAATCAACAAGAAGGAATTTATTATGGAGAAACTTTTAGTCTATTTACTAAACCATATACTATTCGGGTTGTTCTAACATTGGGACTCTCATACTCTTGCCCTATTCGTCAACCGAATATTCAAGATGCATTTCTTAATGGGTTTCTTACTGAAGAGGTTTATATGCAGCAGCCTCCGGGATACATTGACCCTCAGTTTCTTGATCATGTTTGTTGCTTACAGTACCCAGGGCTTGGTATACTCGTTTGAATATATTTCTTCAAAAACTTGGCTTTGTTATATCGCAGGCAGATTCCTCTCGATTTATGCACAGTTCCTTTGATGGAGTTATTTATTTGCTTGTTTGCGTTGATGATATCATTTTGACGGGCTCCAATTTTGGTTGTCTGCAAAATTTGATTAGCACCCTTCGAAGGAATTTGCTCTAAAATATTTGGGTGATCTTTCATTCTTTCTCGGCGTTGAAGTAACACGAACTCCTGCCGGTTTATTTTTTTCCCAACAACGCTACATTAAAGACTTGTTAGAGCGTGCTAATATGCATGGCGCAAAACCTGTGAATACCCCTTTTACACTTCTACTTAAGTAAACCCATCAGGTGGCACTCCTCTTGCAAATCATATTGTCTACATAAGTCTTGTTGGTGGTTTACAGTATTTATTGATCACACGTCCAGAACTTGCATTTTTAGGCAACAAAGTTTGCCAATTTATGTAAAATCCCATTAATAAGCATTTACTTCTTGTCAAACGGATTCTACGTTATCTGCAAGGTACCTCCACTTATGGTATTACTCTACGACGTTCTCCTACATTGCAACTAAACTTTCAAGCGTATACCAATGCCGACTGGGCAGGTGATCATACCGATAGACGCTCTATGAGTGGCTATTGTGTTTACTTGGGTCCAAATATTATTACTTGGAATGCTCGGAAGCATAAAACTGTTTCGAAATCAAGTATTGAAGCCGAATGTAGGGGTCTTGCAATTGCCACTGCCGAACTCATGTGGATTGAATCTTTGCTGAAAGAACTCAAAGTTCTTGTCCGTACTCCACCTGTTTTGTGGTGTGATAACCTTGGTGCTACCTATCTCACTATGAATCCTGTTTTTCATGGTCATACTAAACATATCGAGATTGACTATCATTTTGTGCGAGAAAGGTTTCAACGTGGTCAATTGGGTGTCGGGTTTGTATGTTCTAATGACCAAATTGGTGATATCTTTACTAAACGTATACCAAAACAGTGTTTCTCTTCTCTTCGCTCTAAGCTTATAGTTTCTGAACACCCGCTTGGATCGAGGGGGTGTGTTAGAGAAAATGAAAGTTAGTCTATGTTTAACATTGTTTCCCTGTTGTATTATGTATTTCTTGTTTT
>JAJJMC010014301.1:11506225-11528701 GCA_023531435.1 Papaver californicum | reverse complement strand
ATACTTGTATTCCAAGATATGTAAATTGAAGTCAGGTCTATAAATACTAGCTTTTCTCTTTTGGTTTTCTAAAGTTGAGAAACCAAGTATTCATCTAAACTTGTCTGTCGTGGGAGATTAAAGAGGTGTTTGACAAGTTTGAGATAAAATAGAAGATGGGTTTGAATAAGAATTGAATTTGGAAAGAGTTTTTTAGCGAGAAAACAGGGAACAAAAATTGATGTTGTTGTCGCTGTTTAGGTTGATGAATGGCTACGATTGAAAGAGTTTGATTGGATTATGAAAGTGGGTAGCTATGAATTTGATTTTGCTGGATTTGAGAGCTATAAAAGGACATAAAAATCTACATTTCATCAACCCCCTCAGGGACGTTCACAACCAACATAGAGGAGCTTCTACTCCTCTCCAAAACCCTTCCACTAGCCTGCTCACTCCTCGCGGTTTACATCCACCATCTTATATCCATGTAATTGTTAAATAACTCGTTGCACAAGTCGAGAACGTGAGACCTTGCAGAGGGATTTTGTGGAGAAATCGTATGTGAAGTAAACACTAGTAAGAAGGACCTTGCGCTAAGAGTTTTGATGCTAGGATCAATGAAAATTCACAAACCCTAACACATTCGATTGGCCTACACCTTAAGTACTACTTGGTGGCTCGGTTGGATAAATTCTGGTATTCGAGCGCTTCAACATTCAGTGATACAAGGATTTTTTGGGATAACACTACACTAGTTGTTATTCTACGATTGGTGATGAATGGTTTTAACAAAAGATAGATAAGTATACTAATTTGGTTAACGCTTGGTAACGGCAAATGACTCCCTAACCATTCTTTCTTTCTTATTATTTTATTTATTGTTATTTTTACTTAATTAATCTAAAAACCCCATTTTTAGTATTTATTCTAGTTTAGCTGATCTAAATAACTTATCAATTACACAACTCTCTGCGGGAACGATCCTTACTACCGATATATTACTAGATAATTAGTGTGAAATATCTTGAGTAATTTGTTGCACTTACGACACACATCAAATTGTGGCTACAATTGAATTAAGAGTTTGATTGGATTAGGAAAGTGGGTAGCGTATGAATTTGATTTTGCTGGATCGAGAGCTATAAAAGGAGATATAAAGCTACATTTCATTCACCCCCTCACGGATGTTCACAACCAATAGAGAGGAGCTTATTCTCCTCTCCAAAACCCTTCCACTAGCCTGCTCTCTCCTCGTGGCTTACATCCACCATATCATACACCAACACAGCCACCTACATACACCTGCCAGTCCATCCACCAAGGAAGCAACAACAACAACCTCACAGCATATTAGAGCATTCCAATACCAGGCCAACAGTCCACCATCAACAACACAGTAGCAAGCATCCAGACCATCATTCCGCTATCACCAATCCGTCCATCACCTCACCAACGTCATCTATACCCTGCTGTTTGTTTGGTTTCCGTATTTGGTCTTAAAGTTCTAGTTTATATTCTTTTTTTTTATTTTATCATGAACTCCTTTAGTATGTGTAGCTAATTTTTATATTATCAGGGATATTTCAACACTTTGTGGCTTGAGTTTATAACGTTTTGTGCGAAGTTAAATCTTTCTTTCTTGATATGGTTTTATTTTTTATCTTTTACCATGTTTATGACCATGGATTGTTTGCAAGTTTTCAAGTATACAATTGAATAACCCGTTTGTAATTCTAAAGCTAGATTCTTGAACCGTAATCCATAATTGTTACGAGGATTTAATCAAAAGTAGCGAAGCATCAACATTGCAATGGGATGTTGTGGATTTTGATGTGTGAAAGATAAACCATAAGTTAACATGTCGAACTTACGAACATGTGGTTAGAATCAACCTGACTCACGGAATATACCGGTCAATAAAGTTACACAAGAGAGCTTATTCAAAGTGGCTTGATTGGCTAGAAACGAGTAGGCAACTTATTCTTCAAAGTGACCTTGGATTCCAATGGAGATGTTCTTCAACTCATAACTTGTCTGTGGTTTTCAGTAAAAGTATTTTCAAGAAGATTTCCCTTGTATTCATGCTCACTGGTGAATAAAGAATCCTTAATCATTTTAATCCTAATATCGTATTCTTTTATTTGTTTTCGTAAATTCACATTAGTTTTTTTTTAGAAATTTAATCGACAACTTTAAATCAACGCTCCCTAAGGAACGAACCTGCTTATAATTATTTTACTAGTTAATATAAGAAAGTAAGGAATATATTTTTGACGAGTTTGGCACTCCACCATAATTCAATCTTCTAGACGTAAAACTTTATTAGTAATTATTTGGAGTTTTAGTCATTGTCGTTTGTCTTTATTATATCGAAGGTTTATGAGTGATTCTTAGATTGTTTGGAGTACACGCTAAATTAATTTGTTGATCATTCTATTGCTAGTGGATAGTTAGGATATCCATGTAATTGTTGAATAACTCGCAGCACAAGTCGAGAACGTGAGACCTTGAAGAGGGATTATGTGGAGCAATCGTATGTGAAAAAAACACTAGTAAGCAGGACCTTGCGCTAAGAGTTCTGATGATAGGATCAACGTAAATTCACAAACCCTAATGCATTCGGTTGGGTTACACCTTGAGTGCACTACTACTTGGTGGCTCAGTTGGATAAAATTTGGTATTCGAGTGCTTCGGCATTCAGTGATACAAGGAGTTTTGGGGATAACACTCCGCTAGTTGCTATTCTACGGTTGGTGATGAATGGTTCTAACGAAAAATAGATAAGTATAACAATTTGATTAACGCTTGGTAACGGCGAATGACTCCCTAATCATTCATTCTTTCTTATTATTTTATTTATTGTTATTTTTACTTAATTAATCTAAAAAAAACCCTTTTTATTAGTTATTATAGTTTAGCTAATCTAAATAACTTATCAATTACACATCTCTTTGTAGGAACGATTCTTACTACTGTTATATTACTAGTTAATTAGTGTGAAATATCTTGAATAATTTGTTGCACTTACGACACGCATCAAATTTTGGTGTCGCTGCCGGGGAGCAGTGGGTAATTGATTTTTTATTTGTTTTAGTTTGTTTTTAGTAGTTTAGAAATTTTCACTTTTTTTTCTTTAGTGTTTTTTAGATTTTTAGGTTTCATGGTGTTAGCAACTCGTTGAAGGTGTTCAACTCTCGTCAAAAGCTGGAGGTAAATTCTGAAAACAGGTTGTAAGTATCACTTTTAGTTATTTTTGTTTTAGGTTTTAGATTTTATCTTTCATTCTTGTGAGTCGTCATGTATCCATTCGGAAATAACATGTACGGTGCACAAGATGACTCATATGATGGTGGTAATCAATATGGTTTTTAGTCTCATTCTTATGACAACTACCAACCTTATAGTGGGTATGTAAGTGAACACTCGCGAGAAAGGGAGGATAGTTATACTTTTAATCAGTTGTTTTATAGTAATGTGAAGATGTATGAGAGTTTAGAACTAAAAAATTATGATAGTACATGTAGACCCACTCATATTGCTCATATTTATAATCATTCACCCATTCAAATGGAAGAGTTTTGGTTAACTAGAGACTCTATTGTGAGTAATGGTGGGAAACATATTAATATCAGAAAACTCTCTAAACAACACAATCAACTGGAAGAAGATGGAGCATCAGAGGAAACTCTTCAAGAAATTAACAAGGTCATACAAATGGAACTCTAACGTCGTTGGGATATTGAAGATTATGAGGTTGACTTTGATTATGAAGATGATCAACGTTCTTAAAGTTTTTGCAACAATGGTGAAATCATTCCAACTCCGGATCATAATAATGATCATTCTCCTATTCAAAAGAAGGATTTTGGGTATGAAATATATATTTTTATAAATTGAGTAACATACTCAAACGAATATCTTAGGATTTGCACCGATGAAGTAGACTTCTTGGGAGAGGATTCCGATTCTGATGGTGAGGAGTATATGGATTGTAATATCTCGAATGAGTACACATTAGAGGACACTCTTATATAAAAACCTAATTTTTGGTTTGATAACGACGAGAAATATGAGCGACCTTTATTCGAGAGTAACACCAAATTGATTAATTTCGTGGAAGACCCAATTGAGCTTGCCAAGGATTATAATTATGCTAAAATTTTGGTTGAAGCAGAAACTGATGAAGAATGTCTTTTAAAGAGTTTGATAGAGGACCACGATATACATGAGGTAAATAATTCATTGGAATTCTTTAAGAATGATGACGATCCCGTAATACAGGAGATCATGAAAGGTTTGTCTTATCTTTTGCATCATTTTATATCTTTTGATCCTCCTTCCCCAATCAAAATAGTTCCCCGAAGATTTGCTAACCCGATTTTTAAGGAATTATCTCACTTAGGGTTGAGTATATGTGCAACCACAATTATTAAGAATTATTTTTCTTCTAATTATCCACCACTAGATGTGTTTGATTTTAGTATTGTACAGGTTCACCAAGAGGAACCCGTAGAAGTTCCCGCATTCTATGTTCTTTATACACTTCCAAGTGTAGAAAAAACTAAGTGTAGGGGAACCTTCCACCAAATAACAATTTTTTTGTTTATATCTTATGTTAATATTTGTTTGAAGTTTTTATTAGAATTGAAAATTGTAATTTGGGTGGATCCCCAGATTTTCAGATTGTTGGTGTATGGCGATAACCAAAAAGTCAGGCTAAGGACGTTAAATTAAGCATTGAATGGGAGGCAACCCATTGGTTTTGTATTTCTTTCCCTTTATTTTGAGTTTTTATTAGTTTTCATATCATTATTTGATTTCTCATCTTGATTTTACATTGGAGGAGTCAATTTACATTGAGGACAATGTAAAGTTTAAGTGTGGGGGAATATTTAACATATATAGTATTTAGTCTTTAATTAAAGTTTTCAATGTTGTAGGTAAATTTTTAAACTTTTTGTACATATTTGCATGAAAATATCTAGCTTTTAGATATTTTAGAGTCACTTAGTATACTTCTAGCTAAGTTTACATACGGAGTTCTTACCGAAATAACTGAACTTAGAAGTATTGGAGAACTATAGTTAGGTTTATTAGTTATTGAGAGGCAATAGGTGACAAAAAGGGACTTAAACCGCTGCAGAATAAATACAACATTAGAGAAGATGATCAATCATTAGTGGAGACTACTTATTGGTACATCAAGCGAGGCATCATACCTTCAATTCTTTGTAGTTTGTCCAAACAATTGTCCTTTAGAGTGTGTGTCATCTTACGCTAATTCCGGGTAGAATGATGAGCTACCCAACCTCGCACCCCATCACTACTTTTTGATCTCTTTAGTGCTAATTCTATCAATCATAAGGGTGTCATCAGAATTGCTAACTCTATCTTGTAGTCTTGTTTGCAGTTGGCACCATTCACTCGACAAAGCAGCAATAGAAACACATCATCATCAACAAATGGAGCGACATAAAAATCATGAAGAAAATTGAACACAGTCAAGATTTGCAAGCAATTGTACAAAAAATAGATTTCAGATTCAAGTGAAGTAACAAGACAAAGAGTAGAATTATATATACATGTTAAAGACTTATGTACAAGAGCGAAAAAATCAAAAGATAAAAGTTAGTGAAGTTTATAATATCGAGAAAATACAAGTTGTGAAGAATCAAGTGGTAAAATCCTTCTTCCACGGCCATATTAATTAGTATCATTGTATTTATTTTAGTTTGTTATTTTGATTCCCATAAAATAAAATAAAATAAAATAATATATATATATATATATATGGGTATATTGTATATTTCTTTTCGTATTCATTCAATAAGGTCGTGGGGAAGAAAAAATATATGAAGAAGTTTCAAGCAACAAGAAATTGAGTAAAAGAGTTCCAATTTGTCGAAGTTCAAAGAAGTTCAAGAGCTCATCATCTACAATTGAATGCAGAAGAACGAAGACGTTTTTATTTGTTATGAGAGTGGTAGTGATTGTAGACCGGGTGAGAAGGTAAGTAAGCATTCCCATCCATACATAATGGTTGATTTCCTTTCTTAGATAATCAGGAAGGAAAAAAAAGGTTCTTTTTGTCCCACGTTTTTATGGGATAACAAAATATAATTCGAAAGATTTTTTCTTCCCATCATTCAACGTGTACAGGATTTCTATCTTCACTCCTGCCTGTACACATGAGAACCATAATGTGCATCTTCTGAGTGCAATTTTATAAAACCTTATTGTGAGGCAGAAGTCGAGGCGGAATGCTTATTCGATCACTCTCGAGGCTGGATTCTTTCATATGGTTGGTTTTCTCCTAACTCAAGAGTTAAGCATGAGAATAATGTTCTTTGGCATTTCTAAGATGCTTGTGACTTTATACCTCTTGTAAACCCTCACGAGACTATAACTCGTCCACTAGGGACACCTAGGGGTTTAAAGGCTTGTTGCACATGCTAGGTGCAACCTTGTCCTTGATGAAAGGGAGTTTTTGTATTGAAGTAGGTTATTTTAATAGTTTTCTCGAGGACTAGCAAAAGCTAAGTGTGGGGGAATTTGATAAATGCTTAATTTGCATATTTTTAGTGTCAAATCCATTCTTGTTTTATCTATAATTCTTGCATATTATGTTGTTATTACTTTGTTTTCTATTTTCTTTATTTTCTTAGGTGAGTCATCAGAATTCAATAGAAATTGTGTTGAAAAGAGCTAAGAAGAGGAAAGGAGTTCATTCTGACATAAGAAGAAGTATCTAGAGATGAAAAATATATTTTTGGAGTAAAAATCCAGAAGTACCTACGGCTAAGACTTTATAAAAAGCTAGTCGTAGAAATGGGAAGTTAACAAGAGTTCTATCAGATTTACGGATGGGAGATCATCTCAACCCATCCGTGGAAGAATCCATATTTGCGAGAGGGTGTTGGTTCCATATTTATGGTTAGAACATCACTTCTAAGCTAGCCGTAAATTATGATGAAAAGATATGAATATTTTGAAGACATCATCTTGTAGAGGACGAAGAGATGAAGCTAACACAAAAAGAATGAGGTCAATCGGACGGCGGATGAAGGATTTATGCATAGATATAAAAAAGACATCTTAAGGCTCAAACAAGATATTCTAGATCTCTACACAATTCTACCTCTCATACTAAAATCCATATCTAAAATCTAAAATCTAGGATTTAGCTCTTTAGGGGGAAACCACTATTCTTCTTCATCTTTTTCCTTGTAATATGGATAGCTAATTCTTTTGTTGATTAAGGATGAATTCAAAGTTCTAGATGTAAAAATTTATTAGTAATACAAGTTTATTTGGAGTTTTAATCATTATCGCTTGTCTTTACTATATCGAAGGTTTATGAGTGATTTTTAAATTGTTTGGAGTGCACACAAAATTAATCTATTGATCATTTTATTGCTAGTGGGGAGTTAGGATATCCATGTAATTGTTGAATAACTCGTTGTACAAGTAGAGAACGTGAAACCTTGTAGAGGGATTCTGTGGAGCAATCGTATATGAAGAAAACACTAGTAAGTAGGACCTTGCGTTAAGAATTCTGATGCTAGGATCAACCTAAATTCACATACCCTAATGCATTCAATTAGGTTACACCCTGAGTGCGCTACTACTTGATGGCTCAGTTGGATGGAATCTGGTGTTCGAACGCTTCGGCATTCAGTGATACAAGGAGTTTTGGGGATAGCACTACGTTAGTTTATACTCTACAGTTACTTAATTAATCTACAAAACCCCCTATTTTAATATTTATTCTAGTTTAGCTAATCTAAATAACTTATCAATTACACGGCTCTATGTGGGAACGATCCTTACTACCGCTATATAACTATTTAATTAGTGGGAAATATCTTGAGTAATTTTTGGCACTTACGACATGCATCACACGTCTTTGGAGTAGGTTGGCGCTAGCACTAGGCCAGCGCCTAAGAAGCTAGTGACGCGTCCCTGGACGCGTCTCAAAAGTAGGTTGGCACTGGCTAGTGCCACCGCCTTAGAGGCTAGCGACGCGTCCGTCAAGAAGTTAGAAGCTTAGTGATGCGTCCCTAGGAAGCGCGCCTGAAATAGTTTATGGAGCGTCACTGAGGAGCCGCTTGAAATTAGGTTGTGGCGCGTCACTGAGAAGTGCGCCTGAAATAGTTTATGGTGCGTCACTGAGGAGCGTGCCTGAAATTAGGTTGGCGCTGGTCTAGCGTCAGCGCCAAGAGTGGTTATGCGTTCTCGGGGACGTTGTGAATTTTTTTTTATGGCGCGTCCAACAAAGATGACACATGAATAGTGATGCGTCATTAAGCATGATGCTAAAATAACATGTATTCTTAAAGACAAGACGTCAAATTGTGATGTGTTCTTTACGAACATGGCATTAAGTTGAAATGCCTTTTTAGGGATTAAGCATTAGATATTCCATGATTATGCGTATAGCAGTAAATTAATGTTGTTTAAATGAGTTTTGAAATTGCTCTAGGAATAGCACTAGAGAAGATATTGGAAACAAAACAAGCTCTAGGAATAGCACTAGACATGACACAAGTTGCACTATAATAGTGGGCAATCCATCTAAGAGCTTGATATTCATTAGATATATTATAATTATGCGTATAGCAGTAAATTAATGTTGTTCAAATGAGTGTCGACATTGCTCTAGGAATAGCACTAGAGAAGATATTGGAAACAAAACAAGCTCTAGGAATAGCACTAGACATGACACAAGTTGCACTATAATAGTGGGCAATCCACTAAGAGCTTGATATTTATTAGATATATTACAGGGTCGATATAGAACGCCTGTTGTTATTTATAGAGACTGTATTCTTGATTCTCCAGTGGAATATAGGTAAAAATATAGTATTTCGTATTCTAATATGAAGTCAGAAATATACACGCGTAAATATGCACGGATACTTCTATGTTCCTGCAACTAGGCAGAATGGTGATTTTACAATTCGGACCCTTGTCAAAAACCTACCATCTATAAGGGGTTTCTATCAATTTCTTCAATTTTATTTGTTGTATTTTAACTGAAGTTACACATTCACAAAGATAGCCTAATTGATTTCAATAATCTTATGGTTAAATTTTATATTATGAAAATTTGGCTATCTTAGTGTGCTGAACTTTCGATTTGGATTTTTTCTGGTGAACTTTTTTTTCTAGAAAGGTGAGATATTCTCAAGTAGTACCCATTCCTCCTTTCTATTTTTTTAACTTTAGTGGGGATACCATTTTGGTTTCATCTTGATAGAGACATTTAGAAAAAGACTTGAAAGGTTATTCAGATTAAACATTATAATTTTGCAAAGGCGCTCTCGAGGAGATTATTTACTTTATCCTCATTATATGGGAGACTTTAGAGCTACTTAGTTTATCAAACCACCCTAAGGCCCCTGGCTTCTTAAATAAGCAACTAGCTACAGCTTCAGGGGGACCCTAACACATAAAGCTATAAGTCAAATAACTTACGGATTTCCCGACTACCCCATCTCAAAGACAAACTATGTTCTTCGAATTGTTTTCATATATTAATTTTTTTTATTTACTTTAATATATCTTTTTTAGACCACCTTCACAGTTATCACTAGATGTCCAAACTACAACATCAAAACTTATGCTAAACAAAAGAAAATACATTAAAATGGAGTTATCAAAGGTAAAATTCGAACAATAGAAGACGAATTATTCTTATCTACGTACCTGGTGTAGATCATACGGTTGCTGAGGAAAAAATATAAAAAGAAGAACAAATTGAATTGTGTTGTCATTGGAGCATCATGTTTAAAAAGCAGTTAACCTGTTCAAGCACCAATTTTAAAAATATGTAATATATCAAATAAATCAAAACCTTATGTCGTTCAATAATTTATTTTATTAATTTATAGAACATGCATAGAAACGACAACAAGCACGTAGACAAAGAGAGAAAGAAGAAAAGTTACAGTGTGAAATAGAGAAACAAAGATTAGAAGATGCACACCCTCAACAAAGAGAGGCACTCATTAACCAATTCACCATACAAATAACTAAAGTACTATTTCATTGAGTGTATCTGAAGCCACTTTAACCACCGTTTAATTACTTTTGAATCTTTAATGACTCACTTGGTTGAATTTACATGAAAGTAATAGTACTATTGTAATCGTATTGGACATGAAACAATGTAAAACAAATGGGATGACCTTTGGGATACTCATTAGTGGGATTGCACAAGAAGCCAACTCAGTCATACACACTTTGAGTAGGATTAGAACATGTCGAACGAGTTATACTTGGACTTGAATTCCTAATAATATGGAAATAAAATTTAAAAAGGAATGAACAATGCACAATTTCCTAATAACGAACAACCTACCAAAAAAAAAAAATTCTCAACAAAACAAAAAACAAATTCTAAATATATTAAACTACAAAATCTGAAACCCAAAACAATTCCAAAAATCGAACTTTAGTAGTCTATATAGACAACGCGATAAACATACCACACACAGAGATTGCCAAATTTAAAAAAAAAAATCATCCTCATAACTGCTCTCTTATTTCATCAATCGTATTGGAAACATGACATCTATATTGAATGCAAAAAATATGCTAAGAGATTTCAATAACAAGGTACTTTTCATTTTTATCCCACGTGCTTTTTACTATATTAATTTTGTGCAGGTTGTATCATCTCTAAAAATTTTTATATCACAAAGCGACAAGGAAAGGCGTTCATGTACAAGGCAAGAATAATTAGCTTGGTCTAGGGCAAATAATGGTAATGTTTGACTTACAGATGGTGCCATAAGAAAACTAAGCAAAAGGAGTCACCAAACAATTCAGGAGTTATCAATCGTATTGCATTGAATGCAATACTTCTTTTACATTGGAAATACCGGTGTATGTATGGAAAAATCTTTGCGGATTAATAACATATATCTTGAATAATTAAATTATTATATATACTTGTAGGTACAAGATGCATTTGAGAGTAGTGGATGATACGTCCAATGAAATATTTGTTATCATGAGCAGAGTAGCAGAAACTTTCATGAATTACAATGTCGAAAAACATTATGATAAGGTGCGAGCAAACAAACCGGATGAGGCGTTGTCTCTATTTGATTCAATGATGGAAAGGACATATATTTTTGATGTGCTAATTACAGAGTGCAATAAAGAACCCAAGACATGTAAATTCATAGTCATGGGTGTTTACAACAACACTAGACTTTTACCACAGGATGTTTCCACAAATGGCTGACGCTGGACTTATACCATGGGTGTTTCCATGTATGTTTGATTGAAGAATATGAGATGGGGCGGAGGATATCCAAAAAAAAAAATACTTAGCATGATGGCGACAAATATATACATTTTACTAATCCAACTAAAACTGAGATACTTTACATCTGTTATTTAATTTTAATTAGGATTATTCAATCCAGCTAAAACTGAAATATTTTATATCTGTTGTCTACACTTTAAGTTTCCAAACAACAGGGAAACTACGCAAATTTCCAATGTTATTACCAAATTTTGATTATCGTTTAAATATGTTTATGAATGTTAAACTTTAGACGGCATAAAAAAATAAAGGGAAAGAAATAATGAAAAAACGTGACAATGTTTGTATCAATATTTGACTACCTAAAAAATTAGCGGAAGAAAATAAAAAAAACTTATTTCCTAAAATCGTACTTAAAATGATAGGAGTATAAGATATGCAAATCCACACTAAAATATACTTTCATTCAGATCTTAATATGCGTATACAAATCAACAAAGATACTTACACGTTTCCTTCACAAAACAGTTGCATAGACATGTGTCAGACAGCTTCTGGATGGAAATAAATAGGCACATGGTATCATTCTTTCAAGCAGAAGAGCGCATACACTTGAGAAGCGCACAAAGCTTAAATAATGCTGGATTCTACTTGACATTTGGTGACTTTACAGAAGATGAAGATCTGATATACATAAACACGGTAAACCATCCAAACTAAAAATTATTGTTATCAAGAAGAATGAGTTTCCATATGAGTATACAAAAACCGCGGTGCGTGAATGCACTACTGAAAATTCACCACTTACAGATCGAATCGTTTCCCAGGAACAAGGATATTGAAATGACATGGAGTTTCAGAAAAGGATACACACTCCCTCCAACCCTCATATATAGGCGAAGAAGGTGAAATCGCTTGGTTTTTATAAATATCCATGTCTTTTCCTATTTTTAACCTTTATTACTATCCTCATTTATAATAAGTAGTTAGTTTCAAGATTAGTACTAGGTTGTATGAAATTTAATTTTCTTGTTGTTCCAAGTTACTTTTATATGTCAAATTTCAATATTTTTCTTTTTAGAACAAGTTCCTATTAATTAATATTCATTGATATTAAGTACATTTTATTCTTTTTAAATTCTACTCCGTAAAGAAAGAAGGTTCGAAATTATGGAAGGATCATATTTTTGGAAATTATAAACCCCAAAGATTTATGTTAATTATTACTATTGATAGCTATTAAAAATTAACATATAGAGTAAAATCTACCATAAAAATAAAAGACACAACCCAAATTACCAACTTATACCATTAATCAAACTAATAAAAGATACAACTTATACCATTAATCAAACTAATCTTTTAGATCTTATTATCGGTATTATGTTTATACGCAATATAGAGAAAGTACACAAACGGATTAAACTCATAGATTTGTTTACATCATTTACCATGTTTTCTTTAGTTATGGGACTCATCGTTGTCTTCAGTTGATCTATGTACTTACGGTGATAATATGACCGTAAAGGTTGAAAACTGCTAGTTACCCAACAGATAAGATAACAAATGGAGAATTCATCAAAGATAAGATAAAAGATGGAGATAATGTTGGTCAGATAACTTATAAAGTGAGGGAATGGTTTCTATGCATATAACAAATCAACTTTTAGGTTATGTGAACCATCAGTGTACAAGATCCAATGTCTCTGCTACACCAAAGCAATGTTAAGGTAACTATTTTAAATTGAGTTTATTAACTGCAAGTTTTGTATTTACCAATAGCTAACTAGATTTCCAATTAAACAAATACCAAAGTTCACTGGATTACCTAATATGATCCTTAGAACAATATATGGTAATTGTTTTCTGTCATAAGCATAATTATAATACTGTAGATGGTGAGTTTTTGACAAGGGCTAGAATTATAAAATTGCCCTTTTGCCAAGCAGCAAGAATATAAAAGGATATGCAAATATTTGTGTGCGTATTCCTAGCTTTATCACAAAATACGAAATATTATATTTCTACTTATATATTCTGTAAGCGAATTAAGAATACATATTTTCCGAAAAACTACAAGCATTCTAAACTGATCTTGTAACTTCTATAATACTCACAATATTTATGCCATATCGAAATAGTCTCAAGTCGCATAAATTCCACAACTTAATTCCTTGAACTTGCCTCGAATGTGCATCGATGTTTCAAATAACATCTATCAAATCTGGGAGTATCTAATACTCAATCCCAATATACATTCTAGCTTAACGCCTTGTTCGCAAAGAACGCATCACGAATTATTTTCATGAGCTTAAAATATGTCACTTTAGCACTTTGCTCAAAGACAAGCCACGAATTATGCACCATCCCTCTTGGGCGCGCCACAAACAAGAGGCAATGCCTTCAAAGATGCATTCCGCCTCTGGGCTTGGCTAACACTATCCCTTTATTACATTAGAACCAAGCTAGCGCTAACTCTTGTCTAGCAGCGCATTAACGCTAACTCTCGGTCTAGCCTAGCGCAAGACTGCTATCCTTCCTTGGCCCAAGCAAGCGTCTCTCCCACAAGCGTCTTGGCACCAGCGTCCATGGTGCCAGCGTCTTGGCATAAGTGCCCTTGGCACCAGCGTCCATGTTGCAAGCATCTTGGCACTAGCATCCATGATGCAAGAGTCATTGGCGCAGCGTTCTTGGCATATCATTTTAGCCACAACGCCCTTGGTGCAAGCGTCTTTGGAAGCAAGCTTCCTTGGGCAAGCGTCCCATCCTAGGAAGCGTCCTTGGCACTAGCAAATTGCATCCTATAAAGCATCCTTGGGACTAGCATTTCAGCCTAGGAATGTCCTTTGCATAAGCGTCTCAGCCTAGCAAGCGTCCCAGCTAACAACGTGTTGGCGCTAGATCTTTTGGCCAAGTAGCTTCCTAACCTTAGCAATAAAAGAGCTAGCCTCCGTAGTAGCGTCTTAGCTTTTGCGGCTAAAAAGATAGATTTCTTGCTAGCATATTAGCCTGGCTCTCAAGAACTAGCATATTATCATTGGCGCTAAGAAACTAGTGCTAGCTTTGATAGCTTCTTCCCTTAGAAATGCGTCATTCTTTTCAATATTGGCCTAATGCCGACAATAGTCTCATATGGTCGTTTAATAAGCCTTTTTGCTTAAGAAGCTCTTCACAATCTAGGCTTCGAACATCTTCCAGATTTGTGCCAAGTCATTTCTAAGCTAACATCTGGTCGTTAAAATTACGCCATGTTATTACTAAGATAGTACATGACTACTAAACTTACCAGACTCAAAATTAATCAGTCTGATTACTAAACTAGTGAGTTGCGCAACTTGCCTCACTGACTTAGCAAGTCATTTGACTTGACTTGACTTAACCAAAATACTAGTGGCTCACGACTCCACTATCATTTTACGAGATATCAAATGCTCCCTCCATTCCATTTTAGATAGTAGTCTAGGGTTATTCTTTTGTTTCATATTACTTGATAATTTTCATATTTTTCTAAAAAAATACCAGTAATACCCTAATACTTTGCATTTGAACTATAAGTTTATTTATAAATGTATCAATAACAATTAATGTTTAAAAAAAAATCAAGGGCATGGATGGAAAATTTTCATATCTCTCTCCATTTCTTAATCTACGTGAAAACTCCTAAACTATCATCTAAAGTGGAACAGGGGGATTACAACATATGGTGGGATTTTCATTGGGGTATTGATCCGGCGGTCTACGACAATCGTATGCGTTGTGGTAACACATCCACGAACAAGAAGGTAACAAGTAGTGGGACAGTTGAAAGGCAGTTGAGAGAATGCGGAGTAGTGGTCATACAAATCTTTCTTGCTTTTCGGACATGACTCCACTACGATCTCCACAATTGTTACTCCTCCACTTCTTCTGTAACTTCCACCACTTACGAGAAATCAGTGTGTCTCCTTTGAAATATAAATAGATGGTTTCACCTATTCGAAACAACAAGAAAAGGAGAGAACTAAGAAAATATAGAAATAACGATTCATCACACTGAGATTTTATCCTTTTGAAAATTGATTTGTGTCGTGTTTTCTCTTCTATAGAGATAGTTAAAAAGGTACTTCAAGGATCTAGACATATTAATGGATTTTCTTCTCCCCTCGTGCTCTAAGTTAATAATGGTTCAGGAAAAAATTCGGGGCACCCTAAGTTATTCTTTTGTTGTCTTGGTTAATGTTTCTTGTATAGACGTGCATAGAGTTTAAAAAAATTTAATCATTCAGGAATGTCATATATTCCTGATTGGTATTTGTTTTAGGGTGAAAACAAATGTACGGTAAAATCATAATTTCAAGTAGGTTCGAAAGATCAAGATCGAACAGGACGAGCATGAGTACAGGAGCATGGGTACAATAACACAAGGTTCCGATGTTTATAACGAATAATTTTTGAACGGTTTGGAGTCTCAGAATATCCCAGAGCATGTGATTAGCCTCAAAGTAAGAATGATAATAATACCTATTAGAAGGTTAGGTATCAATGTGACTAAGGGAACCCGGCTTTTGGTGAAAACATTATCCGAAAATATGATTGAAGCTGAAATATTGTTTAGAGAGGATGTTGGGAGTAATGTTACCATACCTTCAATAGAATTTACCATGTGGCACCCTACTTTACCATTGATTATTCGTATTTTTCGATAAAGATAAACTTCTAAAGATTTTTTCTTGATTATTAGAATTATAATTGTTATACAAATTCTTATTCTTAGTAATGAAATTTTGGATCTAGAATTTTATGCTAAATTTGCAAAATCAAACAATAATTCATATAGTTAGATCATTGAACCATATCTCCGATGAATACACTGATTTCCTTTACTTAATTTGTTGCACAAATTTATCTATTATTATTTTTACAAAATTCATTTATTATTTTACTAGGAGTTCCTTTTGTTAGTTCGATGTAAATTTTTATTGACAGCCAACTGAATTGCATCCCTTATACAATATATGCGTTTTTGTCAAATTTATTTCCTTCTTCAAGTATCATTATACCCTTCCTTCCCACTCTACTCATTTCTTCAGCAATCGTCTTTCGAACTTCCAGCATGTTTCCTTCACTAACAACAACCACATCTGCAAGCTCCACGTCCTTAACATGAATATGGAAAGCACTGTCAAAACAAAATATATTTCTCTAAATATCTAATATTTCCAAATAAAGATTCAAAATATTTTTTTTTGTTATAAATTCCTAAACGATAATTGTCTCCTAATAGATAACTGTTTCCTTTTGCTAGAAAAATTCCGTCTTCATTTATAATTTAAAAATAAGCTAACAGAGAGAAACGTAAAAAAATTTGGAAATATAATTCCAATAGGAATTTGGTTGGATTAAGAAATATAGTCACATAAGGAAACTAACAATCTATATAAAGAGCACAGAGATGCACCTTCATAGTTACAATCACGTACAAAGCATATCGTCTTTCTCACCTTCGAGGTAAAACCATAAGACTAATTTCTATGTTCATTTCTTTTATTTTTGAGTTTTGTATTGAGAACATTTTATTAATTACTCATAGCAGAAAACGAAGCCATGGATTTACTCTTTAATGGATGGGACCTAAGCTTTATCAACTATAAAATTATGTGTTTGCTAGATCAACAACTACGAGAATTAGAGCGTTTAGAGTATTATCTTATCTAATTTTTCCCGTTTGTGGGATTAGAAGATAGAAGAAAGCGCACAGAGTATGGTTCCACGAGAAGATTAAAGAATTAAACCTATCACAATCAAAATGTCTGGAAAAACTAAAAAAACGATTGACAAAATTTGGGACCAACAAAACAATTACACAGAGCAAATTTAGAAAAACAATGAAAGAAAATTTCTAGCTTATTAATTACGAATCAAGTACATATGAATATGCTTTTAGACTCTGATCAGAAAAAAACTTTGGATACAAATATGGTACAGTTGTATTTTTATATAGATAGAAATTCATATAAATTTTTAAGTACTCATGCAGTTTTAAATAACTGTTACTTTGTTTGGAACTAATTGTACCATTGTATCTAACATATATGATCATTCCACGAAAAATCGGACGCCAACCATGGAAGATTTGATAGAGAATTGGACACCAACCATACAAGATGTGAAAACAAACTTGAAAAGGGATGGTTTTGTACAATTGAAACAACAAACATACTACAGTGAAGATATACCAAAGCTAAAACTCCCTAAGATATTACCTGATCTAGGTTTCCCTGATGAATTCCTAGATGGCGAACAAACGGTTGAAACTTCTTCAGTTCTTCTCTTGAAAGGTATTTAAGTCCCAATATAAATAATTAGGTGAACAAATTATAATAAAAACTATCTAACTAAACCAATGGCTATTAATGGTTAATAAACGCATGATCTAATACTTTCTTCGAATCAAAATGTGAAAATGTGTTCATACCCTTTTAGTGAAGTCACGGTTTACTTGGATGAACCAATAGCCGCAAGAGGTATGATACTTTCGATGATAAAATTGAACGACGACTATACCAAATCTAAGAAATTACATGGAGGTGGTGAAATAGTTTACGTACAAAGAGAAACATCCTACACATATTGTGAATCATTGCATTTCATGCTACGCAGGAAGAAGTTTCCTATAAAAGTTGACGAACAATAGGAGCAACAACGGAAACTAATAAAAGCCCGTAAGAGAAGAGCACGTAGAATAATGGCCATGCTTAGAGCCACTTCTATGTAAGATGGATCGTCGGCCGTAGGCCAAAACTGAGACTTAGCGATTGGAAAAAAATTAAAACAAAAAAGGAACCTGATAATTCAGACAGAAGCAAGTGCAGTTACAAGGGTATACACATGGTGTTTGGCTTTGGTATTTAATTTAATTTTTGTTTGTGAACAGTAATTTATATAGCTTGAGTTAAAGACCTTCTTTGGTTTTAAAAATATATGTATATATATCTTTGATTTATATACCTTCTTTGGAATGATATTGCTATAATATTTTTGTTGATAAATTAAGTTTATTGGATATACAAAATATGGAGATATAATTTATTGATATAAATATATACAACTTCGATACTTAATTTACTAAATATATAAATATGTAGAGTATGATGCATAAAATAAAGAGGAAAGTATATGGTGCATAAATATGCTTAATTGTACATATTGTTTGATTGATCGTCTTAAGTATGCTAAAATATAATGTTAATTATGTATACAGTAATATCAAATTACCATTTAGAGTAAAGACCTATTACGGAAAATAAATATAATTTTTATGATGATTAATATCAGTTGAAATCCCACATATAATAACTTTTGTTAGAGTAAATGAATTCATATTTTGTTATCAATATATCAATTGTTATAAGCAAATAATATATACTACCTCCGTTTCAGGAAATAGTTACTATCATTTTTTTAAATTGATCTATTTTTAGGTTAAAATGAAAAAATAATAGTAACACTTTTTTAAAAACGGAGGAAATATTAAATAATCTTTAATATCAGAAAATGATTAAAAACAAACCATATAACAAGAAAAGATTGAAGAGATTAAACCCTGGTCGTGGACCAGGATGGTACCTAGTTAAGGAATAATTTAGTCCACTCTTTTATGTTTTGGATTTTTATTTGACCTCTTGACCGTTGTAAATATTTTTCTTTTTTAATATTAAGAAAATAATAAAACAAAATCTTGGTTATGGGCAGTTTAGTGGTAAGGTGGATGATTAGTTTAGTGGTTAAGTGGATGATTGCAGATTGACGGAAGGACATGGGTATAATGCTCTTAATCTATAATACCTTGGAAACTGCTGGACCGAGAAGAGTATATAAATAGATTTAAACATTTGTGAAGTTACGGCCACTTATTTCCGGGTTGGAGAGTCTATGACAAAAATATATTGTTCCAAACATGACAAGTGTCATTTAATGTACAAGAGTAGTTGAATGCAGAACATCTCTACGATACAATATAGTTCCAAACATGACAATGACCATGTGATGTACAAGAGGAGTTCAATGGAGTATCTCTATAACACAAAACTAAAGTAGACTATGTATTCTGTTGTGAACACCATTTCCGCCCTCAATACGTGGCACGTGAACCATATCAATCTCAAGAGAACTCCAATCCTAAGATAAGGGAAATTACGTAAATACCCATATCCTCTTTTCCTTTATAAACCAAAGCGATTATATTTGGGGGAGGGGAGTTTTTTCTGCCAACCAATTTTACTTTCACAAACAGACCTTCATATTCAGTAATGGAGTTTGATCTTCACTGTAATACCAACAATTAATAAAAATCGTTTAATTTTTATTACCCGTGGATCGATGTAGGTATTTCGATGTCGAACCACGTTATATGTTTGTGTCAATTTTTTGTTTTATTTGTAGCAAATGAAATAAAAAACATGATGAAATCAATCACAGCAAATAAAACAGATAAACATGATGAAAGAAAAACATGATGAAATCAATTGCAACAAATAAAACCAAAAATTGACATAAACATATAACGTGGTTCGGCATCGAAATATCTATATCCACAGATAATGAAGATTAAACGGTTCTACCGATTGTTGGTATTACAGTGAAGATTAAACTCCATTACTGAGTGTCAAGGTCTGTCTATGAAAGTAAAATTGGTTGGATAAAAAAAGTTCCACCCCCCTAATCACTTTGGTTCATAAAGGGAAAGTGAGTATAAAAATTTGGGGAAATGGGTCTATTGCCCAAGATTCCCTAATTTATGGTTCTAGAGGACATGTAAAAATAAGGAATGGGTGAAATAGACACATAAAAAAATAAGACAATTATGTCCCTCATCTCTATATTTATTTATTTATTATCCTTTCTTTTTCCAATTTAAAAACAAATCACAAAAACATTCATAACTTTCAAAATATATATCCGGTTTTAATAAAACTTATATTTTTGGAAAGGATTTTAAATTATCTACAAAACAAGATCCATTGTTGATAGCAAATTCAAAAGTTTTTTTCCGAAAGAAAATAGCTAGGATGAAACTGGTTGCATCCTGAATTAAGATAAAATAGAAAAATCTATTCAAAAAATAGCTTGGATGAAACTGGATGCATCCTGATTTAAACTAAGAAAAAAAAAATATTCGAATAATAGCTAGGATGAAACTGGTTGCATTCTGGTTTAAAATAAAATTGAAAAAAAATATTCGAAAATAGCAATGATGAATCTGGTTGCATCCTAACTTGAATTTGTCTTCATCCATGTTTAAACTAGTATGAAACTAGTATCATCATGCTCAAAACACTCTAAAAAAATTGGTACATGGCTCAAAAGTGCTTGAGAAGAAGAAAATAAGCTAAAAATAATAAAACAGGAAATCTGCAACGTTTTTCTGGTATTACAGATTAACTGTTGCAATGAAGCTGAAAATGAACGTTGCAAAGCTGAAGATAAACATTGTTGATTGGTCAAAGAAACCGTTGCAGATGAAAATAAACGTTGCTGATTGGTTAAAGAAACCGTTGCAGCTGAATATAAACGTTGCAAAGCTGAAGATAAACGTTGTTGATTGGTCGAAGAAACCGTTGCAGCTGAAGATAAACGTTGCAAAGCTGAAGATAAACGTTGCTGATGGGTTGAAAAAAACGTTGCCTTTTCTCTGTTCTTCCCGTCTTTTCAGCAGCAGCAGCACATAATTTTTCTGAATTGATTTTTTTCGCTCTTTTTAGCTTCCTGAGCTCGACCGAACCTTCCTAACCTTTTTTGTGACTCAACAAAACCTTTTTATACACCATAAGTTCATTACCGTACTGCTCCAATCATTATTACAAAGTTAAATGATGTTGTTGTTGATTATTCATGTACCAACACATGAAGTCTATGTACCTTAACATCCCACCATCTTTGTTAATTGATTAATCAAATCATTAACACTACAACAGTTTTTATTGAGAATCCCCTGTCCTCTTCATTCTCTAACTGATCAATTTATGTGTAAACAGTCTTTTGAAGTTACGTTTAGGCTCTTCACTTTAATGGCATCTAGTACATTGTTCTCTAAGGCTGTCAAGTGCCGGTAACCCGTATAGTATATGTACCAAAGGGTATTTCCGTCATCTATATAAAAATTAGTTTAATTAAAAAATAAAAGATTGGGTAGAATATCCAATTTTATATTAGAAAAATATCTAAAAGATCTTTAGATATTAGAGAAGTATCTTATTTTACTTGTCTCCTACACCCATAAAAATTTTTTTAAGGGTTATAAGACCAATTAACTATAAAAATTTACATAATTACCCTTATCTTATGAGTTTTACTTAAAAATCCATTGTAACACGTCATTCAAACTTAAGTGCCAAAAATTTGATTGCCTCTATTTGGTTCATCCAATAATTCCCGGGGGCATATAGACTTACTCAAGGAAAAACAATCAAATTTAATTACACATCTAAATAATTTCGGGTACCTATAAACTTACCCAATAAATATAAGTTTAATTATCATCGAGTCATTCAATGTGTATATAATTTAAGAATTCATCTTACAGTTACAGTTACACTTTAGGGAAGATGTTGCTAGATAACTTAACCAAGCATCGTCAGAAGTTAGAATCAAATATATCATTCTTATAATAACATCAACATTAGTGGAGAAATTTTACGGTGAGTCCTATTAGAACTTTTTTCAAATATTACTGTAAGATCTATTGAATTCATATGAATTGTATTAAAACAGATCAGAGAAATTACAAAGAAGAAGAAGCTTTATATATAACTTTTATTACAGAAACATCTTCTAACACAAAGGGAAGAAGATAAAGGCGGTGAAGACAAAGTGGAGATGAGTTGTTAGTAAGCTTTCAGGAACGAATAGATGATGAACACATGTAGGCTGATACTGACTCAGCAAGGCACAGTCATACTTATGCTAACACCCCACCCACCCCCCAAACTAAGCACTAGATAAGTGTTGCGAACCATATTTCAGTATTGATATCCTTGTCTGCACATGACGTACCTGTGAAGTGTAGAAACATAATCAACTTTGCGAGAGCCAATAACAACCAAGTCACAAACTGAACTCCACCTGAAAAAGCAACACTGCGCAAGAAGACCCTAGGCACCAGTCAATGTTGTAAATGTTGGATCTGCAACAATGGAAAACACTAAACATAAGAAATTTGTTAAGGTTAGGAAATCTCTGAT
>JAJJMC010014301.1:11494634-11506215 GCA_023531435.1 Papaver californicum | reverse complement strand
TGAAAATTAATTCCACGCATTAATCATGGAGATAATGGTTAAAACGGTTAAGAATAATTCTCTCATAAAGACTCGCCGGGTCATACGCCCCCATACTTAAAACGAGATTTGAATTATTCAAAAAACCGTTTCAAAAAACGTAAGTCTTGGTTGGTTCGCAGCCTCAGCTACGCCCGCAACACACACTCAGACCCGCAGCAGCAGCCATGGTCGCACCCGCAGTAGCAGGTCAATCTCGCAAGCACCGCAAGCCGCTTTAATTGTGAGATGGTGGTGTTGGAGGTTGTAATGGTGTTGTGAGATTGTTGTTGTTGGTGTTAAGATATGTTTGAGGAAGTCAAAATTCCTCTTCAGTTTGTGGAAACGAAAAAAAAAACTAGGTTTGAGAAAGTCGAAATTTCTCTTCAGGTTGTATTGAGTTGTGATTTTGAGTTGTACTGTACAAATTGTTTTGATTGTGACTTGAAGTTGTAATTGTTGTTATTTGCAGCGGAATTCTTTAAGTTTGCAGTTGATCTCTGATAAACACATTTTAGTGTCTAAATTGCACCTTAGTTTCTATTAAGTTAGTATTCGATCTTGCAAATATTACGTGTTTTTATGCTTTTGTAGGTACATTTGAAGAATAAAGATTTGTGAAAAAATTGGCTCAAAAAGTGATAAAGGCACCCAAGGACAAGTGTTATTGGCACCCCAAGAATGGATAAGGGACACCCTAGGATCGGTCGAGTCAACCCAGCGGGTCAACCAGGCGAGTCAACCCAGCGAGCCAGCGAGTCGACTCAGCCGATTCAACTCATCGGGAAGAACTGGACAGTTCTGGACGTGTTAAATTCAATTGATTCGCAAGTTATTTTGCTTCCAGATTGTTCCACACGTTAATAGATATCTCACACAAGTCAGAAACAACAAAAAATCCCGTGAAATCAGCTCGGAAATCATGTATGTGGCCGGAATCATGTTTCAATTAGGATTGGGATTTGTGGGTTGTTTGAGAGAGTTCTATTAGGTTTAGAACTCTCTCTAGGGTTTCTACTACCTATATAAACCAAGAGAAGCCAAGAAAAATCGACACAAAAGCCTAGAGATTAATTCCGAGATTTTCCGGTCAAATTCCGTCGCAGCCGACTAGCTGCTACTGCAACGGCCGGCTGTTCTTCATCCAGCCATCACCGGAGAAGAAGACTCAGTAACGTCTGCATCTGTTGCTGATTCAAATATTTTTGTTGCTTATTGTTTCAAACCTGTGTTGCTTAAAACTTTCCTGTAACAGCTGAACCTTCTTCTGTAACGCATATTGATGTAATTTTGAAAGTGGTAAATAAAGGTTCGATTCTCGAACTTGTGAAGGTAATGATTTTAGAAAATAATGATTCTAATTAACTCTAGAAAATTCCAGGAGTAAGAAAAAGACTAAATAACCTAAAGATGATTTTTGAATAATTTTAAAAGGACCAGGAATCAAGAATCAGGTAATTCTAACAACCTATGTGATTAATCAGATAATTCTTTTTAAATTAATTGAAGCGCAAGTAATTGCCAAAATTGGTTTCGTTATGCTAACAAACAGAGGTAAATCACAAGCATGGACTATCAAAATTAATTAACCAAGCATAATCCATCAGGCAAAAGCACAACTGTTGAAAGAAAACCGTTTTCACTATTTAAAACTATGCAATTCTAATAACAAAAGAATTATAAATAATTATTAGAAAATAATTAAATCACATAAAATTGAGAAAATTACCTTATCCATCATCCCAGTAAATAAACTTAGCCCATGGTGAAGAAAACTTGCTCAAAAGATCTCTTCATTTTCTCAAAATATCAATTACAAAGTGAAATAATGGTGTAACAGCTGAACAGAGATGTTTATAAATGTTACAGAACAGGGTTCAGCTGTAACAGAAAGCTTTAAGCAACAGGAGTATTCAAATTCTAAGGCAACAGGAGCAGAGCTGTAACACTGGATATGCAACAGATACAGACGTTGCTTAGTCGTCTTTTTCGGTGATGGCTGATGAAGAACAGTGTCGGCGATGCACCAGCAGGTGACCGGCGGTGCCGGAACTCAACCGGAATTGCTCTGAATCGATCTCTAGGATTTTTTGTTCCCCTTTTCTTCGAATCTCTTGGTATTTATAGGCTTAACAAACCCTAGAGAGAGTTCTAAACCTAATAGAACTCTCTCAAATCACTCCAATCTTCAAATCAAACTCAAACAGGAACCGAGTCTTGATTCCGGCCAAAATTGGATTTCCCGAGCTGATTTCACGGGATTTTTCACTGTCTTTTGATTTCTTCCAACTCTAATCGCAATGGGTCATCTTTAATTGCCGAAAACAACCCAAAAATCGCAACCAAATCCTTTTCCTGTTTGCAACAGGACTTCCCGATGAGTTAACCAACGACTCGGCCGAGTTGACTCGCTGGATCGCTGGGTTGACTCGCCGATTCGACTCGCTGGGTTGACCCGATCCAGCTCAGCCCGATCCAAAGGTGCCCCAATCCAAAGTGTGGGTGCCTTGATCCATTTTCCCGGGTGCCTTTAACACTTTTTGAGCCAATTTTTCCACAAATCTTTATTCTTCTAATGTACCTACAAAAGCATAAAAACACGTAATAGACACAAAATCGAATACTAACTTACTAGAAATTAAGGTGCAATTTAGACCCTAAAATGTGTCTATCACATATACGCGTATCAAATCAGCTGTTACACTATTATTCAACTTTGTAATCGATATTTTGAGCAATGAAGAGGTCTTTTGAGCATATTTTCTCTACAATGAGCTAATCACCATTACTGGGACGACGGAGGAAGCTTTTTCTCCAATAATTAAGTGGTAAATATATTTTTATTTATTTATTTATAATTCTTTTATTACTATTTGCATGGAATTAAATTAGAAAAAAAAGGGTTATTCTTAAATAGTTGTGTTCTCTTTTGATGGGTCATGCTTAGTTAAATACTCTTGATGTCCCATGCTTAGGATTTACAATTATTCTTTTAAAAACCTATCTTTGGCTTATTTTGATTAAATCGGAAAAAGAATTATATGATTAAAATTACTATCACTTGATTTATTGGTTAAAAGTGGAATCCTGAATCCTAATTTTTCCTCATATTTTAAAAAAGTTATTTTATTTTGTTTTCTTTAATTAAAATTAAGTCTATAATTAAACTTTCACAAGTTCGAGAATCGAACCTCTTTTTACAACCATATTTTATCACATCAATCTCACCATTGAAGATGAAGAACTGTTACAAGTTATGATTAGTTGTGAATAATGAGTTGTAGATTTGGTTGTTATGCATAGGTTGATGTAGGTTGTAACAGCGATATTGAAAAAAGTTGTTCACACCATTAATGGTGAAAATAAAGATCCATGGATCGAAAACCATACTGGTATCTGATATCATGTAAGATTTGTGAATTAATATGAGTTGTAGTATTGAAACAGATCAGAAAAATTACAAAAAAGAAGAAGCTTTATATATAGCTTTATTACAGAAACATCTTCCAACAGAAAGGGAAAAAGATAGGTGAAGACAGGCCGGAGATGAGCTTTCAGGGACGAATAGATGATGAAAATGTGTAAGATGATACTGACTTAGCAAGGCACAAACATAGTTAGCGATGTGCTTTCAGGGACGAATAGATGATGAAAATGTGTAAGATGATAGTGACTTAGCAAGGCACAAACATACTTAGTGCTAACAATTACCTCCTATTTGTTACGAAATGTATTAGTTACCGATGTTTTTTAAATGATTCAGAATTATATTGTGTATCAGCTACAAAATCAATGACAATATATGTACTTAGATATGCCAAATGAATGACAATATATGTAGATTTAGATATGCCAGAAGTTAGGCTATACATACAAAAAATAGGTAAGTATTTGATTCATTTAAAAAAGCTGTGTTGTACAGTATTTATGAGTATTGTGTTCAACAGAAAAGCTAATGATATTTTTTAATAAATAGAAGTGGAGCTACTTGCCCATAATGCTTTTGTTTATCAATATTGTGAGACGACAACAACGACCAATCGAAAAGATGCCATTTCATATAACAGATTAAGTTTAAAGAATATCAAAATTTAATTAATCCATGAAGCCGGAACAGGTACTACATGATGTAACTTTAATCAATCCATGAAGCTGGAACAAGTACTACATGACGTAACTTTAACCAATCCATGAAGCTGGAACAAGTACTACATGCTTTGAAGATGTTGCACTACAAGGTCACACTTTTTTTTCCTATTGCATTCGTTTAATTAGTTTGTAAAATATTTTATTAGTTTTGAAGGGTCATGATCTTTTTGAAATAGACTTTTTTTGTCTTTTTGTTGCTATAGCAAGTTGCTACCAATCCATGACGTTTGTGGAACTTAGTTAACATGGCAGTGGCACTCTGATGGTCAGCAACATACCATCCCTCCCCAAATATATATGTTTCTCAAGTCTTTCAACTGTAACCCTGTCAAACTCGTTCTTCATTGGTCAAATCATGTTTGACTATTCTTTTAACAAAATACACATATTTAATATTTAGTTTGTATAAATTACCTACACAAATAACAGAGAGCGTTCCAGACAAGGAGGCTAGAAAACCACACCATTTATATTTCTCATCCAATTACAAATGGAGATAACTCACCTCCTTGCAAGTCTGCGAGCAGCTCCGAATAACAAAGCTTTCCCAATCACACCTGTTTGTATTCCACAAACCAGAGCCATGGTTCCACCACCGACTACCCATCTCCAATCCACACCATTACCAATCTTAGTAAGTGACATTTCAGTTTGATAATTCTCACCATCTTCAGAAACTTGGTTCAGAGATTCCAGATTGCCATGACTAGGAATCTTGGTAGTGACCCGCGCCAACAAGGCACTTCGTGATAATGCTGTCTCGGACTTTCTCGCAAGCTGGTATGCTCTCATGCCAGAATGTATTTTCTTGACAGTTCCCCACATTCCATGACGGACTCCCAACTTTGCAACATCCTTTGGAATTCCCATGTCTTCGTAATGGACGAGAGACACTTCACAAGCAGTAACCTGCCCATCTCCTTTCCGGGATTCCACTGTAGAAAAATGAAACAGGCCAAGATGCAGTTAGTTGTCAGCAAAACAATGGGGAAGACTTTTTAAGGCAAGGGCAAAAACTTACCTGCCCTGATGATCCAGCTTGAGAAATAAAGATCTACACGCCTGGGTTTGTCATGCTTAGGTAAAGATCGATATGGCACACCCTGCAAGCAACGGAGCATGTAATCACATGTAAACAAGAGTGGGACCGTAGAATAAGAGAGGGCGGGAAATTCTTTAATGTTTCGTAGTAATTCTATACAATCAATTTCTTATGGGGAGAATAGATTTTATATCAGGAAACAGCAGTAACATTCTGATACAATGTCTTTTTTGCTTTTATGTTCAAGGCAGGGTATTATCAGAACTTCCGTATATACTACTGGTAGGTTCAAGAAATGGGTTGGGCCAGGGCATCTGCTATTCAGACAGAATTTACCTGGGTTCAAAGCTACCATGTTTTTTCTTTATCGATTCAAAGTTAGCATGTTAAGGCATGGTATTACAAAAGAACCCGTAAACATAGACAGTAGCAATGAGTAAATTTCTTATTAAATGAAATCGTCTATACCTTGGTTACACAGTAATATGTCCTTCCGGACTCCCAAATCCGTCGACCAATAATATACTCTCGATCACTACAGAAAAATGGGAACTGCAAATGAAAGATTATCAAATCAAGTTACTTAACCAACAAAACCATTGCAAAAAGTGAGAGGAAAGAAACATTCTGATAAAAAATTGCAGCGATACTTTTCACAAACCTTTTTAATCCAGTGTAAAATACTTGTTCCTGTCAGAGGGCGTTCTTCCAATATTTCAACATAAGATAGCATATGGTCCCATTTGGGCCGGAATTCATCATCCCAGAAAAAATCTCTAACCAGTTCCGGAGTCGCATCCTCGTATACAGTTCTACTACGGTAGACTGTGGGACCTGCCTAATAAACAGGAAAAGAATATCAGATACTGATGTCATAAATCGAATTGTCCATTACATAAGTGAGAGAAAGCTGATGAGTCTACAATTATTTTCTCATGATCAATCAAAATTCTAACTGAAGTGCATCATTGTCAACAACCAGCAAAAGTACAGCTTAGCGAGTTCAATAAAACATAAAAAATCAATGCCTATTATGTTCTAACCGGATGCATATAAGTAAAAATGAGTAGTTTTTCAAGTATCATTTCTTCCCGTCCATTTTGGATTTCTTAAACTAAAATCTACCTTTTGTTAATAATATTTGTTCAGGAGTTGCATACATTCAGTATATTCTTAGTGTAGGGGAAGAAGGCCTGCTAATAACATTATCAATCCTCTCAAGAAGACTAGATTAATCGTCGAATTCATCTACTCCCTCAAACATCAATCCTAGTTACTAGCTATCAGTCTTTTAAGTTGCACCAAATTCTGTTTCCTCTCCAAAATTTTAATAGTCTTTACTTCCTTCCTGTAAATGGTTGCACAATCTAAAATCCCCGACACTCGTGTCTCAATACCAAATAGGCGAATACCTCACAAAAACAACCAATGACCTGCTCTCCGACTATAACTTCCCAATTCCAAGCATTGCATGTGGCCCCAAGAAATCCTATCAGAACAGCTTCTCTATTGTTCACCAGCCTAAGCCTAACATGTACCCAATAATTTCACGAACGAAGTTCTCAGCAATACACCATGTCACCGCCATGTTGCTTCCAGAGATTTACACCACCTAGACCACTATGTGGTGAGGTATAACAAATTGTATTTTCTGGTTTAATATGTACCATGAAACAGAAAGCTCAAGAGAGTACTCCATTACTACTCTAGTGACAAATGATAGATTAACAAGAACAGTTCAACACTAGAAGTGGTACTAAACTGCGAGTAATGAGTCAGCAAGTAGAGTAAACGTGAACAATGGATGCAAAGTTAATCATGAGCAGCTACACTTTCAGCAATAACAAAATAGAAAAATAAAAATATGAGTCATACACCTACTAGCATTTACCTCTGGCTCGTATAGCCATGCTTGGTAAGCCATATTTGGATTGGTGTGTTCCATCAAACTCTGCCACGCCGCATCCCCAAGTTTACCTTCAAGAAGATGCCGCAGGTGCTCGACATCCTTCTCTGTGACGACATCATTATCCTCCACTATCGATTCACTGCAGTGTAATAGTGTAAGTGCTAACATTTTTGCCGACAACAACCATTTATTTCAGTATTATATGAAACCTAAGTTCAATACTATATCTCAAAAAAAGACAACAACAGTCATGTATGCTAGCTTATTTATAGTTTAGCAAATAGCAACAAACAATGTTTAGTTTAATAAGACAGGAGCAGTCCTACCCTAATAAAAGGTTTGTTTCAAGGTGTATGATATACAGTATTTAAGTATCTCAAGTACACCATAAGATGGCCTTTTTAGTATGTAACTTCAAAATATCAAATAAAGGGTCTGTACTTCAACTAATGACGGATGAGCAGAAGTATAATGAGAAGAAAAGGCATGACAAGAACCGCATTTCATGACAAGCGTGTTTTCCATCAAAGGATAATGGGGGAATAGAACTTGAAGGTCTAATCAGCTGAAAACCTAGTTAATAAGCTATTTTCTGTTTTATCTATTCTCTACATCTATATCAACTAAGGGTAAGTCATGTTATTCTATTCGCCCGTTGATTAACTGATTATAGCACATGTGATCCTATGCATAAACTGAAATATCAGCAAATAGTATAATGCCAATTATGTTTAAGATTTAAAACATTGTGTTTAATGAGCTGATCCTCATCTTCTCACAAAGTATACTGTATATTAGATATGGAGATCCAATAACCAACACCATACTCTATTCTTATAAGATGATACACACTAGATAACATTCGCCTGGTTCTACATCATACACACACTGGGAGCTTATATAAATGGCATCTGCAAATCCCCTTCTTTCACATTTGGTTTATTTCACTCTTTCAGAAATTTATCCAGATTACATTTTTCATACAACATTTCTTAAAAGTTGACTTCTACAGCAATAGTTGATCAAAAATATCCTAAGTTTGGCCCCAAGAGACTCTGTCTCACTATAAACTCTAAAAAAATTCAACCCATTCCATAAACATAAAAATGATTATCTGTGATTTCTCATAATCAAAATTCATCACCAATTCAAAAAACATTCAGACCCAACATGTAAAATTCAAACATAACAAGAAGCAATCAACAATACTAACCTCCTCAAATTGCTATTTTGACTAGGATCCCCAGACAAAGTCAAAGATTCACCCGATTCAGAACTAACGGATTTTTCATCTCCTCCTCTTTCTCCTTTCCCTTTAAAATTAAACCAAAGCTTTCTAGCAACAGAAAATGCAGAAAATGCTGTAAAATCAAACCAAAGACGACGAGCACCAAAACCAGGAGGAGCAGTAGTCCAAGTGAAACGAAATTTACTTCTTAAACCTAAAAACAATAAACCAGTCCAACGTGGTCTCCATGACCAACCAATTACCAATCCAATCATAACTGCTACCCATATTGGTACTGCGCATAACATAATGTCGATTAATGTTTCAACCACAACTGGTTTCAAATCCATCAATTCTTTATATATTTCTTCCATTTCTTTATCAAATTTTTATAAAATCAAAATCCCTAGATGATCAAATTTCAAGCAATCGAACAAACTTCATGGATCGATCTCTTTGAATGTGATCCAATAGGCTCGTTGCCTGAAATTTTGAAGATCCTAGGAGAGAAGGGGAAACGAAGAGAGGTGAAAGACCTTTTTCTTTTCTTGTGTAAGGTGGCGACACCGTTTCCCGGTTTAATAAGAGGTTGAATTAAATATATTTAGTGAATTTTTAGTTTCCGCCTATTTATCACCCATATTTTTTCTATTTACCATATACATCCATATTTTCCCTATCTAACGTATACATTAGAATTTCTTAAGTAATTCTATTTTCAATTTTTTTTTCCTATTTACCATCTATAAAAAGTCTAATACTATAATTTTAACCAATATCCACTCTTATTTATCTTCTTTTTCATATATCTTCTTTTTCATTAAAAAAATATTAATAAACTATTAAATTTTAGATTAGAATCATGTTTAACTATTATTATTCATCAAAAAATTATATTTTTTAATCTTTAACCATTAAATTCATCAACAATTAATAGAACAAATCGATGAATAATCCGTAAATCATTATTATGGAAACTTTTATTATTGAAAATCTAGGACAAAATATCCAAATCTTAGATGAATCGATCATCCAATAAAATTATTTATCATCCAACAAGAGTATCTAACAAAGGAAAATGAACGTATACTGATCAAACAACTCAATAAGTTCAGTTATTGTGGTTTAATTTATGCGGACCCCAAGTGATTTTTGCGCACTGCAGATGCTCCTAGAAACTTACCACATCAAAGTTTTTCTTTCTGAAGCGTTACCACATCAAGTTGATCACGTGTAATTGATCAATTTATATAATACATTAAGATATTTTAAAAACAAGGGTGATTGTTTTTTATGGTTACTCATTGTAGTTTAGGGTTCAAATAATCTCATTTACAGAAAAGATATTATGAAGGAACTTTCCTATGAGTGAGAAATATTAGCATCTACGGTGGGGAGAAGTTGTTTTGCAATTTAGGGTTAGTTTTTTTTTGTTTTTTTTTTTCTATTTGGGCAGTTTTAGTGATGGGTATAAATAAAAAGTTAACAAGTAACATTTAGGATATATTCTAAAATATATAGATGGTAAATAGGATAAATAGGGATGGCAATTAAGGAGGGTGGCAAATAAAAAAAGTGTGGATAGAACCAATTTTTAACCCTTATCCTTCCAAAGATATTCGGTTTATCTGTTTAATTACAGATCATCAAACACAACTAGGGGTTGTTTGGTAACCCCTACAAAATTTGGATTTGAGTTTATAATCCATTATTAGAGCCAATAATCTATTATATGGGTATTTGGTAAAATTTATGATAATTAGTTATTTTAAATAGAATTGAAAAAATTATTTTCATAAACACGTAAAAAACTTGTTTTTAAAAACTCGGTTTTCTTCTAATAAATCCAAAATTACGTTTTATTTTTCGTTCTTCTTTTATGTGTAATAACTGAGAGAGAGAGATGTCAAGAGAGACAGAAATGGCAGACGATGGTATACCTTAGGATCTTCATTCATCTACCTTCTTCTCTGTTATTTGAGCATCATCAACAAAAACCCTAATGATTAATCCCTTTCTTGTCTTTGATTTCCCTTGAAGTTTGTGAGTGGTGACTTGACAAGTGCATAATTTAAATAATTGGAATATCAATTTCTTATGCTTTTTTTAGTTATTTCTCTTGTGTTTTGTAGATATTATGCTTGTTTTATATTTTACAGGTCTTTTGGAGTCACATGAAGTGAAATAAGAGAAATAGAGGCTTATGGCATCATTCAGAGATCAGAGTCATTGGGTGTTGATGGAAACAAAGCTAGAAGCACACAAGTCTCAATTATGTGTAAAAACACAAATTACTAGGGGGCATCCAAGTTTACAAGGGAATTGAGATAATTACTAGGGGAGGCCTACTATGGGTATACTACTATGGGTACCCACTTGTTAGCCATTGATTATGGCTGCGGTATTATAACAAAACAAGTACATTGGATAAGGGCCACCCCACTCTTCTTATTAAACCTAAAACTAGGTCGCGACTATACTTTGAATAAATCACAACTTCAGTCTCTCCAACCTTACTTCCTAGTCGCTGCAGAGAGTGGTTAACACCCAGGCCCGGTCTTGGGGCAAAGCTGACAAAGTTCAACTTTGGGCAACATCCCAAGGGGGGCATCAGAAAGCTTTTATTACTGTATATAAAGTATAAATTATCTCATACAAAAATTGAGAGATTAAGTTGGAATAAAGATTAATAGGCTTTTTAGGTAAACACATGTTGTGACATGGGCTTATTTCTTGTTAATTAGATAAATTTTACGTATAGTACTATAGAAAACAAGGTGAAAAAACACTCCTCTATTAACTTTGTATTACTACTCCACTACCATTACATTACACTCCACGTACTTATATATTATTTGGGTAATTTATACTAATACTATCACTAACGATTGATATTAACAGTATCTTATTACCTATTCAGTAATTAATAGTTTTGTTTTATTAATAAATAATTAATAATTTGGTTAGTGCAGTATCACGATTCACTATGTAAATAGATTCATATCAGAAGAAAAAGTAAAAGTAACATTTTTTCACCCGTGGTCAATATATGTTGACCAGGTCAAATGGTGAGAGGGGCAAGATTTCTGGTCTCTATTTTGGGCATCCTCAGAGTCAGGGTCGGCCCTATTCACGCCGGCTAGAAGAGTAGAAATCAGGCAGAGAAAGTTGAATTAAGAAAACAGTTCGAATTTGGTAAGGGTCTTGGCAGTGATCGAGAACAAGGAAGAAGATG